>CM076579.1:1579060694-1579113360 GCA_034641835.2 Pinus albicaulis
CGCAGATGGGGTGGCACATTCATCAGATGGATGTGAAGACTGCGTTCCTCAATGGAGTTATTGAGGAGGAGGTGTACATAGAGCAGCCTGAAGGTTTTGAGATCTTCAGCAGCGAGTCGCATGTGTGCCGACTCAAGAGAGCACTGTACGGGCTGAAGCAAGCACCTCGTGCTTGGTACACTCGGATAGACAGCTACTTCACCGGGCTTGGATTCTCCAAGAGTGAGGCGGATCCAAACCTGTACCAGATTGTGGTGGAGGGGAAGCTGTTGATCATCGTACTGTATGTAGATGATCTGATTTTGACCGGCGATGAGCAGTTGATACTTTCATGCAAGGAGGATCTTGCACGAGAGTTTGAGATGAAGGACTTGGGCATCCTTCATTATTTCCTGGGATTGGAGATTTGGCAGCGCAGCGGAGGACTGTTTGTTTCTCAGGGCAAGTATGCTTGGGAGATTCTGGAGAGGTTCAACATGCAAGGCTGCAAGCCTGTTGACACTCCTCTTCCCGGTGGTTGGAGGAAGGAGGATGCTACTTCAGCGGAGGTAGTGGATGCCACTGTCTATCGACAGTTGGTGGGGTCGCTTATGTATCTGGTCAATACACGACCCGATATATGCTATGAAGTTAACCAGCTTTCGCAAGCTATCGTTAAGCCTACCAAGCTCTTTTGGAAGGCAGGCAAGCATGTATTGCGCTATATCAGAGGCACATCGGGATATGGTCTATGGTACAGACAGGAGGATGGAGCGAAGCTTTCTGGCTTCACTGATGCAGATTGGGCAGGGAGCCCAACGGACCGGAAGAGCACTTCTGGAGGAGTTTTTAGCATTGGGTCGACAGCAGTTTCCTGGTACAGCAGGAAGCAGAGATCCATGACACTCAGTTCAGCAGAGGTCGAGTACATGGCAGCTAGTTTGGCTGCATGCGAGGCTATTTGGATGAGGAAGATCCTCGTAGGATTTTTCAGGTTGCATTTGGAGCCTACAGTGATTTACTGTGATAACTAGAGTTGCATTAAACTCTCGGCTAATCCAGTATTTCATGATAGGTCCAAACACATCGACATCAGGTACCATCATATCAGAGATTGTGTTTAGTGGAGAATCATGATGCTTTCATATGTTCCCACGGAGGATCAGGATGCCGACATCCTGACGAAGGCGCTCACCAGGAGCAAGTTCAAATTCCACAGAGGCAAGATAGGGGTTGCAGTAGATGATCTGATTTTGACTGGCGATGAGCAGTTGATACTTTCATGCAAGGAGGATCTTGCACGAGAGTTTGAGATGAAGGACTTGGGCATCCTTCATTATTTCTTGGGATTGGAGATTTGGCAACGCAGCGGAGGACTGTTTGTTTCTCAGGGCAAGTATGCCCGGGAGATTCTGGAGAGGTTCAACATGCAAGGCTGCAAGCCTGTTGATACCCCTCTTCCTGGAGGTTGGAGGAAGGGAGATGCTACTTCGGAGGAGGTAGTGGATGCCACTGCCTATCGACAGTTGGTGGGGTCGTTGATGTATCTGGTCAATACTCGACCCGATATATGCTATGCAGTTAACCAGCTTTCGCAAGCTATGGTTAAGCCTACCAAGCTCTTTTGGAAGGCGTGCAAGCATGTATTGCGCTATATCAGAGGCACATCGGGATATGGTCTATGGTACAGACAGGAGGATGGAGTGAAGCTTTCTGGTTTCACTGATGCAGATTGGGCAGGGAGCCCAACAGACCGGAAGAGCACTTCGGGAGGAGCAAGATTGGGGCCGATGTTGGGGCCGTGTACGGCCAGAAGCAGATCCGTGGCACCTGGCCCAGCGTAGGCCGAGTACATGAAGCCAGTTTGCCGCATGTGAGGCTATTTGGATGAGGAAGATCCTCGTTGGATCATTCGGGTTGCATTTGGAGCCTACGTTGATCTATCATCAGGATAACCGCAGCTGCATTAAACTCTCGGCCAATCCAGTATTTCATGATAGGCCCAAACACATCGACATCAGGTACCATCATATCAGAGATTGTGTTCAGCGGAGAATCATGATGCTTTCATATGTTCTCACGGAGGATCAGGATGCCGACATCCTGACGAAGGCGCTCACCAGGAGCAACTTCGAATTCCACAGAGGCAGGATAAGGGTTGCAGATAATCCATATATTGTTGAGAGGGAGTGTTGAAAATGCAGCAAGATGATGGAGCTTAGTGAAATGAAGTTGCCTTCACTAAGTGGGCCCGCAGGCAAATTATGGCGCAAAATCTATTTTTAGACTATGCCTATTTTTAGACATATGGAGCATGATTCGGGATTGCAAGATGTTATTCTTGGAGTATTGGTCATGTTGGTAAAAATAGATGGACCTCTATTTTTTGACCTATAGGTCAAAGTCTATTTTTAGATCATTTCCTTAAAATAGGGAAGTCAAATATTATTTACCCTTAATAATATTTGGACTATAAACTGATGCATCGTCTTGGAGCACTTCGGTTTCCGAGCCTTGAAGTACTCATGCATCTGACGTAGGAATTACGCTATTTTGGCCTGGGGTTTGGCATTTTGGCATTTGTTGACTTCAAGTAGGACTTTGGCAAGTAAGCTGAGGAGTTAATGGAGATGTTTAGTGGAGTTGGGGTCTGGGGTTTAACTTAGTTGAACTATGAGATTTCATTTCTGAATAAGCACCAATTAGTTATGAGTGGAGTGAATTAAATATTATTTAATTCATTAATTAGTAACTCAGTATTCAACTCAAGAACACATCAGTTCACTACAGTGCATGATCAGTTCAGTGGAGACCAGTGAAAGAGGTAGATGAAAGGGTGGAGTTAGCTATCAGTGGCGACATCAGTTGTGCATGAGATTTGCACCACACTTGGAGGAATTGCCCATGATGATTGCACTGCCAAGCCAAGGAGATTCGAACCTTGGATCTCTATATAGACAGGCCATGATTGCGCAATAGAGGCAAGGCAATTGGCGGTGAGTTTTGAACCAGTAACCTGTTCAAAACTGAGCTAGTTTGTGTGTAACTTCATGAGATAGTACTGAGTACTTGTGAGGAGTATTGTACTGAGTTTGTTACATGATTTCTCCATTATAATATACACAATAACTGCGGGGTTTTCAGCTATAAGCTTTCCCCATACATACTGTGTTAATGTGTATGATGATTTGATGTGTTATCGCTTGATTTTATTTCCGCATGTGTGATGATCTGAGTGGAAGAGATTATGTGTTGCATATGAATTCGAATTGATATGTGATCAAGATAGTCTCGGTGGATAATTAATCATTATTCAGCAAATTTCTACAATAATTGACAGAGAGGACTAGATCATATGGGTGATCTCCAAAAAAGGAAAATATACTCCAAAGGAGGGCTATCTACACATATTTGACGCTCACCATCCATTGGTACAATGTTCATGGTGGAGTCCACTTTGGAAACTCAAGTGCCCTGCAAAAGCTAAACTCCTAATGTGGTGTATACTCTCAAACAAAATACCTACAGGGGCACACCTTCAACTGCGCTCTCACATTGGACCTACCAGATGTACATTGTGCATGATGGCAGAGGAAGACACCGATCATATTTTTCTTGCATGCCCTGTCACATTGGACACTTATCCTTTCAGCATACAATCTCAACTCGAGATGGGCTAGTCATTATATTCTCTTGGCATGGGACACGGGGTGGCAATCTTCAAACCCCCATAAACTCCATAATCTTCCCACATTAATATGTTGGGGGATTTGGATCGCTCGCAATCACGCTATCTTCCAAAACATACAACCTTCTTGGAACACCTCTGCTGCTCACATCTCCTCCATATATCACTTGATTCTGGATGACCCTCCTCCACCCATTCCCAGAACATCATTCCTGAGGTCACTGACTTAACTTTTTTGTGGGCTTACTTTGATGGCTTTGCACAACATTATGGTTTTGGGGGGGGGGGGGCGTATACTACTACATCTATCTGAACTTCACTACTTCAAAGTCAAAATTGGTCTCGATAAGGGTACAAACAACTATGTTGAATTATCCTGTCTCCTTGCCCTTCTACAATATGCTATTACCAAACATTGCAATCGACTTCGGATCTTTGGGGACTCTAAAATCATCATTGATTGGTTCAACCAGCATACTGCATGTCACGTGCACACACTACATAACATCCTGGATAAGGTATATCAACTCAAAACACATTTTGATTACATCTCATGTCAACATATTTATAGGGAGAGGAACAAGATTTCCGATCAGCTATCCAAGGAGGCAACGCACATATTGAGGGATCTATGGGAGATCCAGGAGCACACTGATCATCTATTCTACCAATAATTCAATAGACCTTTTGAAGACTTTCAGAGAAAAAGGGAAGTGGGGACATAATTTTACCTACAGATGATACACATCACTGTGTTTTTTTTGGGCTATTCATGGAAAATTATTTGTCTATGTATCTATATCTATTTATTTTTCATATGTATATATACAACAGTTATATCTATCAGACCTTAGACTGAAACAACATATTTTTTTTGAACATATCAGAGATGTAATGAACTAAAAACAACTACAAGCAGACATCGAATATGTTGAAAGCATATACAACATGTAATTTTCATATCTATTAATGAAAGTTATTATTTTTTCGAGGGATTTTCTTTTTTACAAAATGATCGCATCATCACAAAGATTGTAGCTTTTCTTTGCGGGTATGCCAACCCGTTTCCTTGAAATTTCATAGAAATGAAGGGCGTGGTAGGAGATCTCAATGAGATGAAAATTGAGTAAACATTTTTTTTTGACACACAAATATATAAAATAAATAACAATTTGACAAACGTGTTTAGCTTGGGTGGTTTGGTGGAATAGTTATCCTCCCCACCCATGTTCATGTCTCGTGAGTTGACATGTTTGTGCTCTAGAATAGAGTAACTTTTTGTGCTCTTAAGTGAGTCTATATTGAGGGTTGGCCTAGTACCAACAACCTCTCTCTTGCCTTCATGTTGAGAAGGAAGCTGCCTTTCTTCCCTCGGAAATACCCAATGACCAAAAAATTTCGTTAATTGAGTTTAGCGTGGGTGGTTGAGAAGAATAGTTGTTATTGTCCCCACCTAGGTTCAAGTTTCATAAGTTGACATGTTGATGCTTTGGAATAGATTAAATATGTTGTGCTCTTAAGTGAGTCTATATAAAGGTTTGGTCTAGTACTAAAAAACTCTCTCTCACCTTTTGATGTAGGGGCATGAAGCTTAGAGACAAAAGGCTTCATTAATTATTCCAAAAATCCAAAAAAAATTACAAGCAAAGGTGTTGGTACCTTTAGCTGTCAATTTACAGTTGTAATAGATAGGATTGAACTAGTATTTAGGAGGATTGAACAATTTTAGATTTGTTTCAACATATTTAGCTTCAGTTGATAGATTTAAGAAGGATATTGTGTAATTAGGATTTTGTCTAAATTTGAAGAATTCGATCCTCAAGAAGAGGTCGATTGTTATGTAAGAACCTATAAATTGTAACCTCTGAAGAGGAGAAATTCGGATTTGGCAGTAGAAGAATGGATTGAGAGGGTTTTCCCTCTGTTTTAATAAAATTGCAGAAATTTGTCTATCTGTGTATTCTTGGCAAGTTCCCGGAGGGTTTCACCCTTCGAAAATCTATTTGATTTTTATATTTTTCTGTGTAGAAATGGAGCATAATTAATTTCTGTGTAAAGATTGGGAGGAAATCGGAGAAGTTTTGTTTCTGTGGCTTGATATTGAATATCCGATAATAGATATCTGTTTATTGAGTTATGCAGCGGAAAAGGAAGGTTCGAAGGGGAATTGAAGTAAAACAACGAAAATTAGGTGAAAATCCATGTTAAACGCGTTTGAAATGAAAATTTGAAGAAAAGAAGTTTTGGAGAAAACCACTTACTGTTGTCGCGCCGCTTTTGAGTCGTGAGCGGTTTTAATCCAATTGAACGCGATCGAATGATATTGCGACACGTCACGAGCGCAATACCACCCATTTCGCGTTGCATTAGATTGATAAAGTCTGGAGGCCATTCAAACGCGATAGCCGTTCGATTAGATCTGTGGAAGATCCGACGGAGTTCGCGTTGAAAGCTGTGTGGGAGTTAAAACAAGGTATGGACCCGACGTTGTATGCAATGGAACTTTATTAAGGTTTGAAATTCAGATATATGTGAGGCCGAAAGGCTTTAAACATTGTTTACAACACATCATAATATTGCATTGCCGAGGGTTTTAAATAAACATTTCCGAAGGTTTTGATATTTGTACCGAAGGTCTTTAAACGTGGGTTAAAGTGCATTATAATACACTCCCGGAAGGGTTTCATTGTTTTCAAAGTAAATTATACATTGCCGAATGCTTTAAACATGGTTTAAGTGTATCAAAGGTATAAGGGGACCGAAAGGTTTAAAACCTTGGTTTAAATTGTTTTTTATGCTTCTGAATGTTATAAAAGTGGGTTATAACATTTCCAAAGGGTAAAGGGACTTTTTGCTTCCGTGGTGTACTTTATTTTACCAAACATATTTCATACAATTTGATGAATGAGAATGGAAAGAAAGATCAAGATCAGATTACTCCTGAATTAGAGAACATTGTAACCAAGTTTGAATAGCTCTCTTTAACGCCTGCACCCACACTGCCATCAATTGTGGTATCAGAGCAGTCTTCAGAGAATTTTTCAGACTCTGAACAAGCTTCCAAAAGTCAGAAAAAGAAATCCAACATGGCTGTCAGAATTGGTAGAGGTGGTGTTGGTAGAAGAAGAGGTAGACCAGTTGCAAATGCTGAAGTACTGGAGACTATGCAGCAAATTCAAGACAGATTGGAAGCAATTGAAGTAGGACAACATAGAGATCCTGAAGATGTCAGTGAACCTGAAGCTGAAGAAGAAGAAGAAAATGTTGAGTTTACTCCTGATATGAGATTCTTTAAATCAGTTTTAGGCTCTACATCCAAGCATAGACTCGAGGTATCAACTTTTGAAGGAGGATTGAATCCAGAAGAATTGATAGACCGGATCAATGAAATGAATAAATGCTTTGATTATGAAGAGATGGGTGAAGAAAAGAGAGTTAAGTTTGCTGTCACAAGGTTGAAAGGACATGCAACACTTTGGTGGGATGGAGTGAAAGCAGAAAGAAGGAGAGTTGGTAAGTAGCCAATCAAGAATTGAAACATAATGGTGGCAAAGTTGAGAGGTCAGTTTTTTCCTAGTGATTATCAACTTTCATTATTTAGACAAATGAAAAATCTTAGACAGAGATTAATGACAGTAAAAGAATACACAGAAGAATTTTACAAAGTGAGCATAAGAGCAGGACAGATTCAAGATACAACAGAGAAGATTTCCAGGTACATAAATGGTCTCAGAATGGAGATTCAAGATGAGATAAGTATATTGTCTCCTAAGACAATAGAAGAGGCTTACCAGATGGCCTTAAAAGCTGAAGAAAAACTCCTAAGAAAGCAATCTGCCAAAGGAAGAGGTACTTTCTGAGGAGGGGGAAGATATAAAGCACCAAGAGATGGAGCTAGCAGCAGCTCACCTCAGTATGCACCCACAGAAGGTGATACAAGTGGCAAAAGGAGTTCTTACAGAGGAAGAGGAGGCAGAAACAGAGGAAGAGAAGTCAGATGTTACAGATGTAACAAATTAGGACATAGAGCCTATGAATGTCCAGAGAAAGAGAATGTGGGGACAAACTAGAGAAATGCAATTGTTGCTCAGACTTGAGAAGAAGCAGCAAAGTTGCCTGAAGCAGCAAAGTTGCCTGAAACAAAAAAAGAAATTGTGCCAGAGAAAGGAGAATCTTTGGTGGTTAACAAGGTTTTGTTAAAACAAACAAAGGAAGTTGCTGAACCAACAAAGAGAAATACTTTGTTCAGAAGTGTGTGCAAAGTTCAAGGGAAATGCTATCAATTGGTAATTGATAGTGGCAATACAGATAATTTGGTCTCTACAGAGGTGATAGAGAAGTTGAAATTGCAGACAAGGGAACATCCAACACCCTACAAGGTGTCATGGCTTCAGAAGGGACATCAGCTGATAGTAAAGGAACAATGTGAAATAGAATTGCAAATGGGCAGTTACAAAGATAAAATCATGTGTGATGTGATGCCTATGGATGTGTGTCACATATTGCTGGGTAGACCTTGGCAGTATGACAGAGCAACAATACATGATGGTAAGAGAAACACTTATAAGTTTTTCAAAGATGGTATGAATCAAACATTGCTACCTATGGAAGAAGAAGATGCATCAAGTAAAAATTCTAATCCAAAGGCTTTATTTTTGAGTGGAAAAGAATACTTGCAGCAGATTGAAGATGATGAGGTAAATTTTGCTTTAGTTTGCAAACCTAAGGTAGTGTTTACTTCTACTAAAATTTCTGATTTGCCAATTAAAATTCAAGAAATGTTGGAGAGTTATTGTGATATTATTATGGATGATTTGCTTGATGAATTACCACCTGTGAGAAGAATCAACCATCAGATAGATCTGATTCCAGGATCAAATCTTCCAAACAAAGCAGCTTACAGAATGACTCCTACAGAAAATGAAGAAATTAGAAAGCAAGTGCAGGAATTGGTTGACAAAGGTTTGATCAGAGAAAGTTTGAGTCCTTGTGCAATACCTATAGTATTAAGTCCAAAGAAATATGGAGGTTGGAGAATGTGCACTGATTCAAGAGCAATCAACAAGATAACAATCAGGTATAGATTTCCTTTACCTAGAATTGAAGATTTGATGGATTGTTTGAGTGGAGCAAGATATTTTTCGAAACTAGATTTGAAAAGTGGGTATCATCAAATTAGGATAAGGGAAGGAGATGAATGGAAAACAACCTTTAAAACAAATGAGGGATTGTATGAATGGATGGCAATGACTTTTGGTTTATCAAATGCACCTAGTACCTTTATGAGGCTTATGAATGAAGTATTGAAGGAATTTATTGGTAAATTTGCAATAGTATATCTAGATGATATATTAATTTACAACAAAACAAAGGAAGAACACCTGAGACATCTTAATTATGTCTTAAGGAAGTTACATCAAGAGAATTTACTAATAAATTTTAAAAAATGTTCATTCATGAAAGAAGAATTGGTATATCTAGGTTTTGTTGTTTCTACTGAAGGATTAAAAATGGATCCAGAGAAGATAAAGACAATTGTGGAGTGGCCTTCACCAAAAAGTGTTTTTGAGGTAAGAAGTTTCCATGGCTTTGCTAGTTTTTATAGAAAATTCATAAGGAATTTTAGTGAGATCAATGCACCTATCATTGAAACCATAAAGAAGGACAAACAACCATTCAAGTGGACTGCTGAAGCTGAAAGAAATTTTCAGTTTTTGAAAGAAAAGATAACTGAGAAACCTGTCTTAGTTTTGCCTGATTTTAACAAACCATTTCAAGTGAAGTGTGATGCCAGTGGAGAAGCTATTGGGGCCGTATTAAGTCAAGAAGATAGGCCTGTAGCATATTTCAGTGAGAAGCTGAATAAGATAAGAAGGAAGTACTCTTCTTATGACAGGGAATTTTATGCAATTGTACAGTCATTGAAGAAGTGGAGACATTATTTAATGTCTAAAGAATTTGTGCTATATTCAGATAATCATGCTTTACAGTATATTATGCAGCATCCTAAATTGAATCAAAAACATGAAAAATGGGTTGAATATCTTCAAAGTTTTAACTTTGTACTGAAGCATATAAGTGGTCAAGCAAACAAGGTAGCTGATGCCTTGAGTAGGAAAAGCATTCTTGTTCAAGAAAGTCAAATTGAAGTGTTAGGTTTTGATTTTCTTAAAGAAATCTATAAAACAAATTTGGGTTTCAAAGAAGCATTTGAAGCATGTTGTAATCCTGTTTTGAGAAACAGAAGCCAGTGGTTAGATTATTTCTTGCAAGAGGGTTTATTGTTCAAAATAAATCAGTTGTCCATACCAAATTGTTCTATGAGAGAAAATTTAATCAGGGAGAAACATAGTGGTGGACTTGCTGGACATTTTGGTGTTGATAAGACTTATGAGCAACTAAGTCATTTTTATTTTTGGCCAAAGATGAGATCTGAAGTGGAAAAGTATGTGAAGAATTGTAAAATTTGTCAATATGCAAAAGGGAAAAGCCAAAATGCAGGTTTGTATATTCCATTACCTATTCCAGACAGACCTTGGGATATGGTAAGTATGGATTTTGTTTTAGGATTTCGTAAGACACAAAGAGGAAATGATGCGATTTATGTTGTAGTTGACAGATTTTAAAAAATGGCACATTTTATTCCATGTTATAAAACCAGTGATGCTACTCATGTTGCCAATTTGTTTTTCAAGGAAATTGTCAGATGGGTTACCTAAAAGTAATGTTTCTGATAGAGACACCATATTTGTTGGTCATTTTTGGAGGACATTGTGGAAGAAGCTTGGTACTAAACTGAGTTTCAGCTCAACTTATCACCCTCAAACTGATGGGCAAACTGAAGTAGTGAACAAAAGTTTGGTTAATCTTTTGAGAAGTCTTGCAGGAGAACATCCTAAACAGTGGGATCATATTTTACCATAGGCAGAATATGCATATAATGATTCACCTAACAAAAGTACAGGGCAGAGTCCATTCCATATAGTTTATGGAATGCACCCACGAGGAGTATCTGAATTGAGGAACTTGGGAAAAGCAGAAATGAGAAGTGCTGAAGGAGAGGAGTTTGCTTCAGAGATTCAAGCAATACATGAACAGGTAAAGCAGCAGCTACAAGACAACAACATCAAGTACAAGAATATAGTAGATTTGAGCAAAAGAGAAGTTAATTTTGAAGTTGGTGATTTGGTTTTAGCACACTTAAGAAAAGAAAGATTTCCAAAGAGGCAGTATAACAAGTTAAAATTCAAAAAGATAGGACCATGCAGGATATTGAGAAAGTTTTTTGCAAATGCTTATGAAACTGAATTACCTTCTGATATTGGAATATCTCCAATATTCAATGTTGCTGATTGTACAGATATGAAGATGGTGGCACAACTGACAGACTAGAAGACATAGAACAGATTGACTGGGTAAAACAGTTACCCACAACAAAGACACTACAGCCAGAGAGGATATTAGACAAGAAAGTGTTTAAGAAAACCAAGGGATTGGAGTATTTTCAATATTTGATCAAGTGGAAAATCAACCAATTGAGGATGCTACCTGAATGACAGAAACCATGCTGCAGAAATTGGGCAGTTCTGTGGAAGAGCTCATGGACAGGAGCCCATGAAGATTTTTGTCCCCAGGAGTCTGATGCAAGGGCATGAGGCTTAGAGACAAAAGGCTTCATTAATTATTCCAAAAATTCAAAAAAAATTACAAGCAAAGGTGTTGGTACCTTTAGCTGTCAATTTACAATTGTAATAGATAGGATTGAACTAGTATTTAGGAGGATTGAACAATTTTAGATTTGTTTAAGCATATTTAGCTTCAGTTGATAGATTTAAGGAGGATATTATGTAATGAGGATTTTGTCTAAATTTGAAGAATTCGATCATCAAGAAGAGGTCAATTGTTATGTAAGAACCTATAAATTGTAACCTCTAAAGAGGAGAAATTCGGATTTGGCAGTAGAAGAATGGATTGAGAGGGTTTTCCCTTTGTTTTAATAAAATTGCAGAAATTTGTCTATCTGTGTATTCTTGGCAAGTTCTTGGAGGGTTTCACCCTTCGAAAATCTATTTGATTTTTATATTTTATGTGTAGAAATGGAGCATAATTAATTTCTGTGTAAAGATTGGGAGGAAATCGGAGAAGTTCTGTTTCTATGGCTTGATATTGAATATCCGATAATAGATCTCTGTTTATTTAGTTATGCAGCGGAAAAGGAAGGTTCGAAGGGGAATTGAAGTAAAATAGTGAAAATCGGGTGAAAATCTGTGTTAAACGCGTTTGAAACGAAAATATGAAGAAAAGTGGTTTTGGAGAAAACCACTTACTGTTGTCACGCCGCTTTTGAGTCGTGAGCAGTTTTAATCCAATTGAACGTGATCGAATGATATTGTGACATGTCACGGGCGCAATACCACCCATTTCGCGTTGCATTTGATTGATAAAGTCTAGAGGCCATTCAAAGGCGATAGCCATCCGATTAGATCTGTGGAAGATCTGACGAAGTTCGTGTTGAACGCTGCATGGGAGTTAAAACAAGGTATGGACCCGATGTTTTATGCAATGGAATTTTATTAAGGTTTGAAATCCGGATATATGTGAGGTCGAAAGGCTTTAAACATTGTTTAAAGCACATCATAATATTGCATTTCCGAGGGTTTTAAATAAACATTTTTGAAGGTTCTGATATTTGTTCCGAAGGTCTTTAAACCTGGGTTAAAGTGCATTATAATACACTCCTAAAAGGGTTTCATTGTTTTCAAAGTAAATTATACATTGCCGAATGCTTTAAACATGGTTTAAGTGTATCAAAGGTATAAGGGGACCGAAAGGTTTAAAACCTTGGTTTAAATTGTTTTATTATGCTTCCGAATGTTATAAAAGTGGGTTATAACATTTCCAAAGGGTAAAGGGACTTTTTGCTTCCGTGGTGTACTTTATTTTACCAAACAAATTTCATACAATTTGATAAATGAGAATGGAAAGAAAGATCAGGATCAGATTTCCCTTGAATTAGAGAACATTGTAACCAAGTTTGAACAACTCTCCTTAACGCCTGCACCCACACTGCCATCACCTTTGGGTTGAGAGGGAGGCTAATTTTCTTCACCAAGTGGCACCCAATTCCAAAAAAATTAGTCAATTGAGTTTAGCTTGGGTGATTGGGCAAAATAGTTGTTATTCTCCCCACCGAGAATTGAGTTTAGCTTGGGTGATTGGGCAAAATAATTGTTATTCTCCCCACCGAGATTCAATTCTAGTTGACATTTTACACATTAAAACATAATAACTTGTTGTACTCTTAAGTGAGTCTATATTAAATATATTGAAAGTTGCGTAATAAACCTCTACATACCCAAAAATTATTTTTAATATGGTTCTCGTTTCCATTCATATTCAATCTTATTTACAATAATGTGGAACATAATTCATGCATATCCTAGGTTGCATCGAATAAGTGATACTTTATCACGCACATAATGTGTGGCACTTGCTAGTGCATCCAAATGTGGTGCCTTTGACGTAACAAATCGACGTTTTATATTGAATCTCACACAATCAACGGTGGCATTTGATTTAGGGTTTCTCGAAAAATTAATGACCTCTTCGCGTTTATCGAACCTCATTCATTTCTATTATTTTCTTTTGTCGTTCTGCTCTACAACTTGTGTGTTCTAAGGTAGATTTTCTTTGGTATTATCACACACTTCACTTTTATTACTTATGTGAGAGTCTAAACTTAATCTCATGATGTTGGACTCTCATATGTCTAGTGGAATGTCTTTTTTCGACTTTACAATGGCTTCTGGTAAAGGTAATTAACTTTGGAATCATTTCTAGTGTTTTTCTCACTTACATATTCTTTTCTCATAGCTTATATGTTATGTTACTCGACCATCTCCGAAATTTTCTTGGTTTATGCTTGCAGGGTAATAGAAACTCCTGTCCTTCGTCGAAAGTTTGTTTAACGTTACTCCTTAAAAACCTAGCAATTGTTTTTTTCCTTGGTTAATATTCTGCACCGACTAGAATTGGATAATGACCACAGGAGTTACAATACCCTTGACTTCTCCTGCACCAATATTGTTCAGGTAAACTTTCATTCTACATTTTATACCTCTCGGTCATTATGTTTTTGAAGCGATGTCACCATTCACCGATTTTACAGTGGTTTCTTATTTCTGGTTTTGTACATGAAAAAGGAGCTTATAATTCCTTGGTTGTATACCTTCTTTGTTATTTGAGGATAACCCGATTGGATTCAGGGTTCCGGGGTTTTTCTGCAGCCCAAGCTTTTTAATTTTATTGATAATGGATTTCCTTTTAACCTTTGTAACTCTCAACATAGTATTGTTATGGCAAATGGTCTCAATGGTGTTCTCTATAACTTTATTATAGCACACAATATGTTAGGGTTTATGCTCTTTAATTTGTTTTTTTTTTTTTTTTGTCCTTTTCAGTACATAATTTTTTTTAATGAAAAATAATGGTTGTAGGGTTTATGCTCTTTAATATGTTTGTTTGTTTGTTGTCTTTTTCAGTACATAATTTGTTTATGAAAAATAATGGTTGTATAGAACTACGACAAGATTTGATAGTGAGATTGAGAGTTCAGAATTTCCACCGTCTTAATTTCAAGACAAAATCTATTAAGAAGAGAGAAAGCTAGAGTTAAGAAGAGAGAAAACTAAGGTTATAAATAAACCTCAGAGAGAAAAAGATAAAGAGAGACATATATATATATACACACATTTGAGTTCTTATTATATTATTAAATTAATTTTACAATATTCTTGAATATATATATATATATATATATATATATATATATATATATATATATTCAATTAATCTTTTATTATAAATTTCTCATTAACTATTTTGAATATTTAAAGATTTTTTAGTTTCTAATTTATATTAAATTAAAAATAAAAATAAAAATAATAAAATAAAATAAAATTTATCATTAATTCTACTTCTATTATATTTAAGTTATAGGGCATAGAAATCTTTTAATTTAATTTAATTATATTCAAGTTATTAATTCATTTATTTTTAGGTTATAGTAATATATTTTAATTTTAATTATATTTAATTAATTAAAATAATATTATCAATAATATAAATTTAATTAATTACTACTTTTTAAATGATAATAAAAATAAATATAGGAATTATTTTAAAATTAAAATATAATAATATATTTATCTCTTATCTTCACTTTTTTCTCTTTTTTCTCTTTGCCGTTTATTTATAACCCCAAAATGAAGACTGGAAATTCCAACTCTCAATCTCAAAATCTACACCATAGAAACCTACAAACTATTATAAAATTTGATAGTCCTGGCTATAATTTATGAAAATTTTCTTGGTATCCTAACTAGGTCTTTTCGTTTGGCGCTTAACTTGATAAAGGTACTATCATAACATTAGTTTGGGGTTTTTCCTTTAAGTTCTAAATTCCAAGAAATTATAGTGGTTATTCGTTATTTTTTCATATCCCCGAGTGTTTATACATGTATGTAACCTTATATTGATTCCCTTATGATGAACCACAATAGTTGGTTCCAAAACGTCGACCAAATCCTAATGATGTGATTAATCCGAAAAACATTCATCTACAAATCCTAATGATGTGATTAATCCAAAAAACATTCATCTACATTATGGATCACAAAAGTCTTAGATCTAACTTCCATTATATGTTGTTTACTATAAGTTTACATCTCTTTGTTTCGTTGAAATTGGAACAATATCTTGTGAATACTTGTACATTTGACATGTCTCATTATCACATGATTTATTTTCTTTATACATTTTAATGGTGTTGAAACAATTTTTTCATTCATTTTGTATGTCATAACTAATACTACATTTCAATTACTAGGTAGGAAAAGTGTCGGGCATACGAAATCATAATTCTCAGGAATTTGCCCCCGATTGGGGTGAACAACTGACAGAGAGGGCAGATCATGGCAACCTGGCGGCAGCCCACCCCCCGGGAAATTAATCAACATAATGAAGAATCGTCATAGTAGATCACTGAAGTGTGTGATCACTTGCATTGGAATGATTATCCTGCAATCCTGCCAGGCTATTCTGTCAGTGCACCAAAGGCAAGTTTTGATTAAGGTAAGTAACCGCCCTCCCTCACCCCAATCGCTCATGCAATGCTCTGTGCATGCAAGTGCTTGGGAGACGAAGAGGAGGTGCGCAACTCAACCCGTCAACTTCGCTACTCTCGCAGGGTATGTATTAGTCCTCCATCTCACTTTCATGGCGTTCATAACACATATTTGGATCTGGTTTAAGCAAATTAAGTCTGTTTGGGTTTCACTATCGCTTCTCTGGTCGTTCATCCCCCTGCAAAACCTTGTCCAACCCTGTTTTCAGGACCCATGTTTACTACCTGTTCTCTACCCTCTAAGTGCCATAACCACAGATAATCAAAGTTTTCGGGAAGACTGGTGTGAAATGAGACTTAGACCAATAATGATTTTGCAAATTTGGGATAGTAGTTGGGTTAGAGTCCAAGCGACTGTTGGGTGCAGTACGATGCCAAATTGCTGGCCAATTTTCAGCCAGGGGTTAACCGGGTCTCTTTCTTCCACAATTAGTAGCTCCCGAACTCATATACGGACTCACGTTCTAAATTCGAAGGTCCTCTGTAACTCCTATACCCATGTATTTTTTCCTAGGAATTTACGCATTCGACTTCAAAGGTTCCTAAGCCCTCAACCCTCGTTTATCTCATGCTCAGTTTGGGATTTTGAAATGCACTTAACTAGTCTTTTATGGCTGATGTTGACCCAGTTCAGCTGTGGTTCTTGGGACAGAACTAAGAAGTCTGCGGTCCTGTGTCATCTGGAAAGAAATTCTAGCCCTCTGTATAGGTTACTGCTTTTGATGCGTAGGAGCTGTTCCCATTCCGCTTCTAAAAATAGAATTAACGAAGGAAATTTAATCAATGGGTCCCTCTACCTTACTATTACAACTTGTCTGTATGTTCTACTGTATAGGAACACCCTAATTATGGGGAAGCGCTGCTTACGCTCTGAAACTGTCAAGGGCAAGCAGAAGGTTCAGCTGGAACAAGTTCCAAAGAAACGCGGCAGAAAAAATAACCAGGAACACTTGGAGAACCTTGTAGCTAATTACATAATGGGCAATTCTTCACAATTCCGCCAACAAATTCGTGGATGGGAAAGAGATCTTCAGACAGATCCTGAAGACAATGAAACAGAAGCTGAAATTCTAGATTTCATCCAGGACCCTGGCAACACCCATGGTCGACTTACCCTATTTAATCAGACCATTCATACATACTGGCTAGTGAAATGTCTTCTTGCAAAAGCTATGCAAAGTTTTCAGCCTGCCCAGGCCAAAGCAGGCCAGCCAAAGATAGAACCTCATCTCAAAGATCTGTTGGAGGATATTCAAAGCCAGCTGTAGCATATTAAAATTACACAATATCAAGCAACCGACCGCATCCAGAGAATGGATGAAAGGGTAGGACGCATGGAGAAGCTGCTCCAGCAGATGCATCAAGTAGACATACCTGGGTCTAATGTGAAGGACCCAACTCCCGTTTCCTCATCAGACGGCTAGACTTTATAGTATTTTGTTTCTATGCATTTTTTGACGGTATATGAACTTATTCTATGTCATAAACTTGAACATATTGCAGTAGTAGGACAGATAGTTAATGCGGCATATAGAAGGATGAGACAATTTCAATTTTGGCATGCTTTCCATGCACTCAGATGGCCAACAGACCTAGTTTCCTACGGGCAGGTTGAGGCCACAGTAAGAATTTTATATATTGTAGCCTGCCCTTTAATTATAAATAGAAAATAGAAAGGTCCCACCTAATTTACAAAAAAAAAAAATTCTCAGGAATTTGAACTATAACCTCCCTATTTATTTAATTACTAAACTCTCGTCATTTTCTTTTACATAATCCTTTATACTAATCATTGAATATGCTTATAACTGGCTCTACAGGTACATAATCAAACACAACTAAAACCTTACAAATAAATGTTTCCAATTCAACGTGGTTCCACTCTAACTAATTCGTCTCGTTCACTGGGTTGGAGATCCCCAACTCTTGCCTTTTCCACGGACGAAGTTTTCGTGTCTTCAGACGGTTTGCTTTTAGAGTTATAATTTATTAAAAAAAAATTGAAGCCTTATGAGGCATATAGTTCCTTTGGAACTAAATTTAATTTCACCAAGCTATAAGCCTTGTTCTGTACTAAGATAATATCTCATAGTAATCTAGAATTTTGTTAAGTTTATTCTCTTTTGAAGAGGCAATACCTCTTCCTGTATTCAAAATTTTTGTAACAATATTACAAAGTCAAAAAAACTCTGTGTATATTCATCTTGGGTAAATCTTACAGCAATATATTTTTTATATATACACATACTTGTACTTTTTGGTGTAGTTGTCTTATATACAATAATGGACTTAAATTTCCAAGACTGCTACAATTTCTAAGTGTTTTTATTTTAATTTATCTTCTCTTTTGTGAAAGATATTTTCCATATTCATCTCTTTCCTCTGACTATATATACATAAGAGTAATGGTTTATTTGTATAGTTTACTAGTTTCGAGTTTGCTGATATTATATTACAATAGTTTACTTTATAGATGAACCAAATCAGTCTGATATATGTGTGTGTGTGTTAAGATCTGTGTTTTCTTACATGTAGAATACATGCATTATCTAAAGTTGTACTTAGTATAACAAACACACACACATACTTTCCCGTTTTCTATACTCTATTTCTAGTTTTCATCATGAATAGAATTCATTTTTATAAATTGGTTTTTTTTGTTTTGTAAGCTTGGTAGTTCCTTTCATTTTTCACTTTTTTCTTTACTCCATTTTCATCAACATGTCCAAATATATCACCCCGATCGGGGAAGGGAATTGAACCTGTGATGAGTGCTATAACAGCCCACCTCATCACCGTTTAACCAAGACCCGTTGCCTTGGAGCTATAAGTGCATTCTTCACTCTATCCTATACTTCTTTGACATGGAAAATAATTTATGTTTACTAAGTATTATACAAAATTAGTAAACATAATAATTCAAATATAACAAAACAACATTTTTTTTTAATCTGCATAAAAACCAGACAAAATATAAACAGTTCCTTTGTCTTAACAGACATGTAAATTTTTTAGTTGAAGATACTCACTTGAAACAATTTTATTTTTTTTGGAAAAATACTAGTCAAGTACTTGGCTTCTCCCAACCTTGACATTGAAAAACACCCAATGTCCCCCCAAGAATACTAGGCCTGCAATTTCTTTTTGTCTCTATTCCTTGCTTCTCTTCAACCTCTTCTCTCTTAGAATAAGACAAAAGCAAGGAGACAAAATATTTTTATTACAAACCATCTACCACTCTTTTGGTGGTTTTTATCAATTAAGTTTAGCTTGGGTAGTTGGGTAGAATAGTTGTTATCCTCTACACCCATGTTCAAGTCTCTTAAGTTGACATGTTGATGCTATGAAATAGAGTAACTTTGTTGTGCTCTTAAGTGAGTCTATACTAAGCCTCACTAGCCTACAACCAACATCATCTCTCTTACCTTTTGGCTAAGAGGGAGGTTGACTTTATTTCCTGGGGTGATACCCAATGTCCAAAATTTGATCCTTGGAAAAAAAATGACAACAAACTTTAAAGATTAAAATATTTTTAATATGTGTGTGTGTGTTTTTATATTTTACTTTTATATTTTATCGGAAATATTACACTTCTATTATAATTATTTATAAATATATGAATTTATATAATTTAATTGCATGTATATATATATATTCAAAAATAATAAATGACAACAAAATTTGAAGATTCAAATATTTTTTTTGGTTTGTTAATTGAAATATTACACTTTCATTGTAATTGTTTATAAATATATAAATTTATATAATTAATTGTGTATGGTATATATATACTTTGATGGGGGTGGAGGAGCATGGATCCACCAACGCGAACGAGCGCTATGATCATAATAGACTGCGACAAGTTGGTACATCCTCGGGACACCTGGCAGAG
The DNA here is from genome assembly GCA_034641835.2 of Pinus albicaulis. NCBI lineage: Eukaryota > Viridiplantae > Streptophyta > Pinopsida > Pinales > Pinaceae > Pinus > Pinus albicaulis. Next base: position 1,579,080,438 of record CM076579.1, read on the forward strand.
AAGGCTAGAAATTTTCGAGAAGCACGATAAACAATATAAACCAAGGCTGGAAGCTTGGAACCACTATTCGAAGGCTTATGGTATGGGAGTGGAAGTGAGTGGAAAAAACGACATAGAGTATCATACATGCTGCCAATCTATGTATGTTTGTCCCCCTAGTAATTATGTGTTACGATATTGAATTTGGGTGGTCGAAAGTTGAAGGGATCTAGTGGAGAAGCAGTGGCGCAAGATTTGGGAGCGAGGGATTGGTGGTTGTCGGCGGGCTCAGTGCCTCTGGTCTACTCTATGACGTCCTTGGTGTTTGACCCCTGACACCTGGGAACGTGGTTTAGTAAGTTTCATTCTATGTCATTGTTGTTGCAAGTGGTTATCCCTTGTTCAATTTATGCGAGTGGAGTCTTGGGGGAAACCCTCATCCTTACCCAGAAGAAGCGAGGCGAATTGGGTGATCTCCTATTTAGAAACCACGAGCTTGTTGTTGCTAGAATTTGTGCGGTTAAAATTGGGTAGTTGGATCCAATTAGGGTTTTTGGGTATCATAATGGCCACCTCTTGGGAGCTATTGTGAATTCTACCCCACCCAGGTGGTGGCAGAACTCGTACTCTGAGTTGGTGTAGTGGGATCCAAGGAGGGTTAGCTCTGGTGTCTTATTGGTGAGGAATCACCAGGGTGGTGCCTATTGGTACATAATTGGCAATCACTCTATGGAAGAGATCTTCCCTTCATGGCTTGGTGACTCTAGAATGATGCTCAGACAAAGGGGTCAAGCCAGGAGGGGGAAAGGGCCGCGTGGGAAATAGGCGGGGCACGGTGGTCAGGTGGGTGTTGGGGAGGTCAACGATGGGGTTGCAGGTGTAGTGTTTGGGGGAGAGTTGACTCTAGATTGATCCCACTCCCCTAACCTTGTATAACAACCACCTTCCCTTGTCTCTTTGGACCTTCATATGAAAAATATCATGATAGAACTAGATGATATGCGACAATAGTGGTATGAGTACCACATTGAAGTTATCGCCTTCATGAACGATCTACAATAGAATCAATGGGATATGCTTGATTTCTTGGGCTCCATCAGATGAAGTCAAAGATGCACTAATGACTGTCTCAACCAGCTAGATGGGCATCTAACTCACATGGAATTTCATTTCCATGGTGACCTTCACCCTTTATATGCACCATGGGTAGGGCATGCTCTAGAACCCCCTCACGTTCCTTTATGGCTACTGGTTACCTTCTTATTCTCTTTTTTTTGGGGGCCTTATGGCTATGTTTTATTTTGTATACTTGACAAATCTTAGTGGATCATCCATAGTTTTTTCTTTACTCTCCTGGGCAACAAATATGGTCAGGGTGAGGTCGGGAAAGCTGGGGCTAACATGTTTATCCTTTGTAAAAAAAATTTGACAAATTAATAGAATGGTTTTGAACAACAACAAAAAAACCACAGAAGTGAGATGTTGGATCAAAGATCGAGGTTGGGAAGTATGACGGTGGAAGAGTTGAAAGGGAGGGTATAACAGGAGGGGAAGACCATATTATATATATATATATTTATTATATCTTCCCTCCTTATACCTCCCTCTCAACTCTTCCACCGTTATACCGGCCTAAACCTCTGACACTTAATTCACACACACACACACATATATATATGTATGTATGGTCTTCCCATCCTGTTATACCATCCCTTTCAACTCTTCCACCGTCATACTGCCCAAACTCGATCTTTGATCCAACGTCTCCCAATGTGGAAACTTTTTGTGGTCCCTTTATGTCTCCTTGCACCTTCCCCTCTCTCGACCCTCGTGCCCATCCCCTGTCACACTCTCGGTTTATAGCCCCCCCCATCTTCGTATGGTCTTCCCCTCCTGTTATACCCTCCCTTTCAACTCTTCCACCGTCATATTTCCCAAACTCAATCTTGACCATATATATATATATATATATATATATATATATATATATATATATATATATATATATATATATATAATATGGTCTTCCCCTCCTGTTATACCCTCCCTTTCAACTCTTCCACCGTCATACTGCCCAAACTCGATCTTTGATCCAACGTCTCCCAATGTTGACACTTTCTATGGTCCCTTTATGTCTCCCTCCACCTTCCCCCCTCACGACCATCGTGTCCATCCCCGGTCAAACTCTTGATCTATAGTCCCCCCACCCCCCATATCCCCTTTTGTTCTATCTAGCTCCTTGCCTAAAACCCTCTCACCTTAAGTTGTGATTTTCCCTTGCATCGTTCATTTGATGTTTTTGGAAGTGAAACCTCACTTGTTCCAATAACCCCCCTCGATTTACCTTCCACAGCCAGTTTCCTATGTGATATACTTACTGGAGAAATTCTTAGTGAGGATTCTTGTTCAAATTCTTGGTTTCCCTCCCTATGGAAATTCTTCAAGGTACTCTAGTCGCAACAGAGGAGGTGCATGAAGATGGATGTATTGTCATCTCAAAGGAATCCTAGGGAGATGTGCATCTTTATATTGTTGTCATCTCAACCTCCTCTTTAGATATGTTACATTCATGCACCCCTTCCCCCACTTCTTTTTTGTTGCTATGTCTCTCAATAATTATCCCCTTTTGGATATGGGAAAATTTTATATCCCCCTCCCTTATCCCTCTATTCCCCTTCCTCCTCTTTATCCCCCCACTATATTCCCTCATTCTCATATTAACAACCTTTCCCTCCTCTCAGATATCTCCTTTCCCCCTCTTCCTTTCACCTCTCACAAACACCACTACAAACTCCACTCCCTCTCCTCTAACTCAATCGAGGACAACCTTCAAAATAGGGAATTCAATCCTGAACCTAGAGGGGTTTTGGTTTACCTCTAAGCTCGGGCAGAGGATGAAAATAACATATCTCTCTATCCAAGCAATAAGCCTCCTAAGAAGTGAAACAAGAGAAGCAATGATCTATTATTGGGGCTCTTAGAGCAACAAGACCCAAAAGAGTTTCCGAATGAGACTCCTATCGTTGAACATTCAAGGGTTGGCCAAACCCTCAAAATCATTGGCTTTGAAGAGGATAATTGTATTCCTCTCACCTCTTATTATAATTTTATAAGAAAATATAATCAACTATCTTAAGGTTGAATTCTATATATCCCCTATCCTTCCAAATTGGTCTTTCCATCATATTGATGCTTAGGGGAAGTCAGGTAGACTGATCATGGGTTTGACCATAAATTTTTTTCTTTTTTCCTTATCTTGGACCTCAAATTCATGTCTTGTTGTTGCCTTAAATGTTAGATATGATGGGTTTGTTTTCACTGTATTGAATATTAATGGTCCTTATAGGAAGCATAAATTATTCCAGGAAAACATATTTAGTATCCCCTATTTTAGCTCATATTTTCTTTGTCTTGGGGGTGACTTGGATTTCTCCTTAGGGAAATCAGAAGTTTGGGGTCCTTGTGTGCACGCGGACCCAATGGAAGATTATTTTATGGGAAAATTTTAAAACTTGGTGGATGTCCTTCCAACAAAACTCCTCACTACTTGGAAAAATAATAGGGCAGGTCCTTATATTGCTAAAATACTCGACCATTTTCTCATATCAGAAAACCTTATGGACTATCCCTTTTGTATTTGTCAATGGGTGGATGTTGGCAGTGGATCTGATCACTGCCCTATCAACTTGATATGAATCCTTGCACTTTAAAGCCTTTGGGACCTTTCAAATTGAATTCTAGTTGGTTTTATCAACCATCTCTTACTAAAAAAATTAAGGCCCACTTGAAACCATATGATATGACTCGAGGATTTTCCTTTGTGATTCAATTTCAGGGAAACTTAAAAAGGGCCAAAATTATCATATCTCTTTAGGACAAGGAAAAAAAATGTCAGGACAAGAGGTCTCTAACTAAAATTGAGGAAAAATTAAAGGGCCTCCTAAATAGGGATCATTGTTGTCTCTCTAAGGATTAATTATTGAGGAAAAAAGTTCTTTAAGTGAAGAAAAGATCCCTCCTTTTGGATAAGGAGAAGGTATAGATTCTAAAGTGTAGAGCCATTTGGCTGAAGGGCAAGGATGAGAACACAATATTCTTTCACCAAATAGAAAATCACATGAAGCCTATAAATACAATATGGGAAATAAATAGAGACGATGGATCAAAATCAACCTCTTTTAAGGATATCTCATAGGTAGGAGTCTCATATTTCAAGGAAATTTTCAAATCATCGAGAAGAGAAAACATTATCAAGATATTAAAAATAGCGGCATACTTTCCTAGATTCATTGAGGAGGATGATAACAAAGAGCTTATAAAGGAGGTTATAAAACAAAAATTGGAAGTTGTCCTTTGTAGCTTCCAAAATGACAAAATTCCTAGACCAAATAGTCTCTCTATTAATTTTTTCTTGGTCTACTTCAAATTCATGGGAAATTATTTGTTGCAGGTTGTGGAATAATCTGGATGACATAGAAAGATTATATTCCCTTTCAACTCCATATTTCTCTCCCTTATCCCCAATCTAATAAGCATGTCTCCTTTGATCAGTGCCATTCCATCTCTCTCTGCAATTATGTATAAAATATCATCTCTAAGATTATTTCTCTATGTATTAAACCTTTTCTTTTAGACCATGTATCAATGGAATAGTTTATATTTTTCAAGGATAGGAAAATTCATGAAGCTATTGGGGTGCCTTAGGAAGGATTTCACTCTATACATACCAAAAAATAAAAGGTTTATATATATAAAGTAGACCTTTATAAGGCTTTTGATAGGGAGGATTGGGTTTTCATAAGATTAATTCTCCTACATATGGGCTTCATCCCCTCCTTTGCTTATTGGATCTACAGTTGTATTAGTTCATCATCGATGGTCCCTTTAATCAATGGATAGGCTTCCCCCTTTTTAAATTTGCAAAAAAAGATTAGAAAATGTTGCCCCTTGTCCCCTATCCTTTTTCTTCTTATGGTTGAAGTCCTCAATCAGGTCATCATTGATGCAAAAAAAATTCATGTTATTAAAGGTATTGAGATATCCTTAGATTGTTCTATAACACATCTTATTTTTGTGGACGATGTCATTCTCTTTCTAGAAATTGATGTTGACAATATCCAAGCTGTGAATAGTATTTTGGAATTATTATCTTTGGCCATTGGTATGATAATCAACATTGCAAAGTCCTCATTAATCGAGAATGCCCTCAACAAGGATGACAACAACTTTGTCTCTAGGATCTCCTTTGTCTCTCCATCTCCTTTAAGAGATACTATCAAGTATCTAGGGTTATTTATAAAACCAAATGGTTATTTGGAATAGGATTGGGCTTGGCTCATCGCAAGGATTAAACTCTGAATTGGGCACTAGTGCAACATATGGATTTCCAGAGCAGGTAGGTTGATACTCTGCAAGCTGGTAATAGAGGAAATTCTTGTTTACTAGGAATCACTTGCTTGGGTTTCTTTGGGGATATTGCACAATATTAAACAAATGTCTTTAAGGTATTTATGGGCAAGGGAAAAGGATAGTCTCATATTTTCACTTACAACATGTCTTCCAAATCCATCCCCAAACAGTTGAGAGGATGGGGCATAAAAAATCTCATTTGGTTCTCTAAGGCACTTGCTGTTAAGGGATTCTAGAAATTAATTCAAGGTACGGGGTTGTGGGCGCATGTTATAGCTAAAAAAAATATATACCCTTCTTCAATTATGGAATGGATTCATATATACTAATACTCCTTGGTTTTCATCAAATGGATGCAAGGAACCTACAGGTTGAAAATATACACCCTCCTTCCGCTATATCAAAATGTTCTTCATAAAACCAAATCCTTTTCCTACATATCTTTCTCACATATTATAGGGAGCAAAACCAATCGAATGGTCAACTTTCGAAGAGAGGATTGGAAATTGGATAAAGGATAGTGGGAATCCATGAAAACCATGAGGGCATTATAAGGATCCACCAGATATGCCCATGGGAATAGTTAACACATCAAACTTCATCCACAAATATCAATATTATTAGCTTATCTTATCTTATGAGCATATATCAATTGGTTTACTTTAATACTTTTCTCTGCAGTTACTATATTTTTGATGGTCTGTATAGGGAAAATTGAGTCTCAACATTCGTCCTTTTTTTTTAAAATTACATGACACAATACAAATGTAACAACTTCCACATTGTTTCATTCGACGTGCTTATTTATGGTATTTCCTTTGTCACATGTATTTATGTCTTTAAAAATATGGTTAGCAACATATGTCAAGATTCAGGCTTATCAACAAACTTGTTCTCATTTTTTGGGTCGTATACACAACAAATAAAATCAACTACCCACACATCTGTCACTGGATCTGTTCTCTTGTGGATCTTATTCAAAGGATAAAAATTGTATTTTTTGGTATAATACTCAGACTCTTAGGTATATCTGACTATTATTTCTTTGAGGCCGAGGGGCCCTTTGGAATGTCACAACATATAGTAAAAATGTATTTTACTTTTATAAATAAAATATATATTTTTCGCGAGAAAACACAATATATATATATATATATATATATATATATATATATATATATATATATATATATATATATATATATATATATATATATCGCACTTTTAATATAATTGTTTATATGTATATATATAATTTAGAAAAATATATATATCATGATAGTAAGATTTAAAGAGTAAAATATTTTTTAATTTATATATGTTGCGAAAATAAGTATACCGATTCCTTAATTGGAGGAATAGTTGCCCCATTGTCGAATGGCCCAGTCTATTTTAATTGTTATCCAAATTTTTCTGTATATGTCTTTGATGAAACAATCGTCAATATCCTTCAGTTACAGATCCAAACCACTGGATTTGATATGACAAGAAAAAGACATAATATAGCCATTTAGACCAGAGGATGTTTCCATCATACCAACACCCTATATCCTGCATTTCTCCACGCACCCAGTAAGGATTCAAAGTCGAGCGTTGTTGTTCTAACCGACTCCAAAAATAAAAAAGTAGAACATCAGACTATCAAATGGGAAGATCTTACTTTCCCTGAGCACTAGGTTGTATCAAATCCCAAACCTCCAAGTATGAGAAATATCACTTCTGCAAATATGCGTGAAGACCAATCCTCTGCTGTTCTATCTTTTCCTCGAAGATCTACCATAGACAGGAAAAGGATTGACCAGGTCTGTAGAAGTTCTCCATTGTACAGAGATCCTCTTGAAGTTGATACTGCTTGTTCCAGTTTTGTCTCAAATTCTTGTAAGCATATTTCTTTATTTGAGTTTGCCCAAATAGTAAATTTTTCTTATGTTGAAGTTATTTGCCCTGAGTGCAAAATACCTGTAAATTTGAGTAGTCTTGCCGAATTTTTCATTCATGCCAACCATCATCCCAGGACAGGAGAAGCCCCAGCTTCTACATCTATAAATCCTTGTCCAAATCCAAAATGTTCAGATATTCCCTTCCCACATGAATCTGATCATGTTATGATGATGCACCTATTACCCTCTTTGGAAAAAGAAGATCTGAGGCTAACAGAAATGTTTAGGCGAATGAGACCACCAAATATGCCAAGATATGGTCTAGGCTACTTAGAACAACTGAATGAATTAATTCCAGAATCCAGATTTGGTGTCTTACCAGAAGACTGCAAGAAGCCATCACTCACTGAGATACATAAATTCTTCACTCTGATGGATGGATGTAAGAAACATAAAGTAGATACCCATTGGATGAAAGAGATGTTAAATTGGGATATCTATACCCATCCAGAGGCAGAATATTTTGGCCTCTCTCATTCCAGTGAAGAAAAACTCAGACTATCTCAAGAATGGAAAGAATTTATGGATAAATCTCATTCTTGTATATCTTTTTATGTCTGGAAAAATATGAAACAATCTGAAAATGTTTTAATAACTGACATTGCATCCTCTACATCTGCTCAGCATTCGTGGTATGCATTAGATGGTAGCAAGATTGAAACCTCATCTACATTTCCTCCTTATAAAGGAATCATCCTTGGAGAAGCTCAAAACTCAGCAAAAGCTATTCCTTTAGTTTTAAAGGATGACAATGCTTTAGGCATTGATGGCATAATCCAAAAAGACAGTGAACAATTAAACTAGACTAACATGCCATTAAAGGATTAGAAATGAACTCTGTTAAAGCTTCTGTTGTGAAGGAACAGTTCGACGGCCTACAGGTCTCAGAAAATAGTGTAAATAATTGTTTGAATGATATTCAGTTTTCTTCTTATGTTTTGAAAATTTATGCAAGAGATTCCTTAAGAAAACTAGATGAAGTAGAGGGCAAGGTTATACAAGAAATAAACTCTACAAAAGGACTCATAACAGAAATGTCTGATAAATTTGTTAATATGAACATATCCAAAGCTGACAAGCCTGTTCCTACTTCATTCTTGCATAAAAGAAATGTACATATTCAGAATCCTGTCAAGCCAGTTGACAGATTTCCCCATTTGTTGCCTAGAGAAGTTGCCCAGCCTTCTCAGGAAGAATCTTCAGAAAATATTACCATTGCTTCCTTGTTTAAGGAACCAGAGTCAGAATCATAGATATTCCCAATCTATGAGCCATTAGAGAGCCAATTTACCAGATATTCTGCTCCTAATCTTAGTGGAAAAGGAAAGCTTCCAGAAACCCATACTTTCTATCCAGACTCTCATCGAGAATGGAATATTGATAATTTAAGTACGGGCCAGAACAAACAAATGATTGATATGATGTTTACAGAGTACAAGCTTATGTGCCTGAGAGGAAAAAATGAAATCGAAGCTTGTAAAACTCTCATCCAATGTTTTACTGGTACTCTCCTATGATGGTGGTGTTGTGCATATTAGCCCTTCGACCTAAATTTTTGGCTTAATGCTCCCCCATGATCTTTCAAACCTGTTATCATGGCCGAAAATTTCCATATGCTGCCTATCGTTGACCTCTCCGCCTAAAAACACCGTGCATAAAGGTCTAAACCCGCCATTAAAATTTGTATCGGGCCTAGCCCCTGCAGTTCTAGCCCCTTTGTTTTGTTCCCCATATGACTCAGGTGCTTGACCAAGCGCCAGGCGGAAAGGAGCTAATCGTTCAAAGTTTCGGGGGCATTCATGGCTGTCCGATCAAATCCAATCGACGGAGCGGAGCTGGTTTTCCGTGGTGGTCCCTGCGTCTTTGAAACTGGTGGTTTTATTCCGCACCACCTTTGCCGTGACGGTGGTTTTCCATAAAACCCAGCGATTCCATTGAATGTGCACCACGTGTCTTTTGTACGGGCCCAAAAACCGCCCATTTCGCGCATTATCCTCCGGACGAAAGTCGGGTAGCGGAATAAATGGTGACCGTTGGATCTCGGGGCCTCCATCCAACGGCCATCGTGCCTCGAAGATGCACGTGCTTTACCTCAGGCCTCCGCTCTCCCCGCGCATTAAATTTCAGCCAAAGGATGTGCAGCGGAATCATCGTCAACCGTCCGATCCTGCGTCCTCCATCCAACGGTGACTATCTTCCGAAGCTGCTCGCGCTTTAACCTACGACCATCGCGTCCCTGGCCCACCTTTGATTGCCTTCCGGCTCAGATTATTGGTATACACACTGGTTGACCAGACCCGCCTCCACGTCGTCCACTCCGATTGACCTTTCGTACACCTACGTGTCGTCCACTTCCCCTTCCGCCATTTATGTATATATATTTCACTCACACACTGTATTGTCACATCTTGTGTTATAAACCTTCGTCAATCCATCTTTCTCAGTTCCTCTGCGTTCTTCACCACCACCCCCATACTTTCGTCGTTCCGCCATGCCCGAATCACCATTTCCACTGACCACCACATATACTATCCCTGCGCTTGGTTTCTCTAACAATGTTTGCGGATTTTGCAGGTTATCAGCAATGGAAAGTTGTTACGATTTACAGTCTGGATCACAGTAACAGAGCGCATCCAAGAACCAGTCTACTGAAGCTACTGTAATAAAAGAATGGTCTCGAAAATCGCCATGATAAGACACTCATTGCAGAAGCAAGATTCGAAATCTTTTGAACCCTCCAAGAATAATTTTAAAGCACAAATTTGGCATATGGAGACATAAATGTTGCTATAAAGAGCATCGGCAAGGAATTAAAGACTTCACCAACCACTCTGAAGACTTTTGAGCTCATCCACAATGTTTAAGAGCAAAAGTACCAGACCAGAGATCTCCTAGGTCACAAAAAAGGGTGCAATGCACTGAAATCATATCCTCCAGGTTATATTTCCCCAGATTTTGCTCCCAGCAAAGGACAAGGTGTTTATATATTTTATTCTCCGTGTCAAATCCATAAAGAGATCTCCTCCCTCAGCATTTATTCCAGAGAGCTGCAGCAAGGTATCTACAACACTTCAACGCCATCAAGGGACATGGGCGGGCTCTTGTTTACCATTTTGTCTTAATGAAATCATTAAATGTTTTCACCGACTTCTTTTATCGGTTGTTCTACCTCTTCTCCTATAAGAACCCCCAGGAAAGACATTTGAGGGGTTCCAGATTTCTATCAGCAAACTGTGCAGTGAAAGGCTTTTGTATACATCTTGTAAAGTTTCTGTATGAAGGCTTAGAGCCCGTAGGGTCTCAGTGAGGAGGAGTTATAACTGTAATGATGATTCTGGTCTTTGGTATCCCATAGTATGTAATATTTTCTTATGTGTTAATATAATATCTCATTTCATGCTATTTATCTTCTTGTATCATGTTCTAGAATGCGAGTGGCTCACTGGTCTTAAGTAAGGATTCATCCTAGTTGGTGCCCATACTTGGATTAGTCAAGCGCTTTAAATTTGTCCATCAGGCTCAAATCATCAGGCTCTAGGCATAAATTTGTCCATGATAGCAAATGAAGAGTCTGAAAAAGGAGAAGAGCAACAAGGGCTAGAGATGGCTACTCAGAAGATACATATAAAATACCTCACTAGCCCTTGGTACAAAGAAATAATTGAATATCTCTTAACACTCAGCTGTCCTCCGGGTTGTGATAAGGTAAAATACAGGGCTGTAAGAATGAAATCACAGAAATACATAGTTGCTAATGGGCAGCTATATTGGAGAGATCCTTCAGGTATATTACTATTATGCCTTACAGAAAATGAAGTAGAAAATATAATGATAGAATTTCATGAAGGAATCTGTGGAGGACATTACAGTTGGAGGGCTACAACCCATAAAATCCTGAAGGCTGGTTTTTATTGGCCTAAATTATTCGGAGATGTTTTTAATTGGGTTAGAGCATGTGATAAGTGTCAAAAATTTGCTGAGAAACAAAAGCTGCCAGCTCTACCTTTAATTCCTGTCCATGTGAATGAACCATTTCAACAATGGGGATTAGATTTTATAGGAGAGATACATCCCCCTTCAAGTGGCCAACATAAATGGATATTGACAGCCACAGACTATTTTACAAAATGGGTGGAAGCCATACCTACAAGAAATGCTACAGATGCTGTAATCATCAAATTCATGGAAGAGAACATCATATCCAGGTTTGGCTGTCCAGCTAGAATTGTAACTGATAATGCACAGGCCTTCAAGTCCAATAAATTTGTAAATTTCTGCCAGAAGTATAATATTGCATTAAATCATTCAACAGCTTACTATCCACAGGGGAATGGCTTGGCAGAATCATCTAACAAAACTCTGGTGAGGGCCTTGAAGAAAACAATCAATGAGAACCAAAAGAATTGGGACTCCCAATTAAAGTTTGCTTTGTGGGCAAATAGAATAACCAGTAAGAGATCAACTGGGAAATCCCCTTATGAACTGGTATATGGGCGAGCAGCTGTGTTTCCTGTGCAATTGGCGTTGCCAGTAGCACGTTTCATGCAGGAAAGTCAGGAAGAACCAGATGACATGGTCAGAAGAATTAATCAATTGGTCGAATTAGAGGAAACACGGAACCAAGTGAATTAGAGATTAACAGAATATCAGGAGAAAATGAAAAATGTATTTGATCAGCATGCAAAAGACAGGAAATTTCAAATTGGTGATCTGGTTCTCAGATGGGATATCCGGAGGGCTGAAAAGGGCAAACATGCTAAATTTGACCCCCTCTGGTTTGGTCCATTTAAAATTATGGGACAGGGAGGTAATAACACGTTTACATTGGAGAATTTACAGGGTGATTTGCTGGATGCCCCTGTGAATGGCCAATATCTCAAGCCCTATTTTTAGTTTTGATGCAGGCTTAGATGGCTTGTTGTACCATATTGTACATAAGTCTTGTTTCAATTTTTGTTTTGACAGGGAATACGTACTGACAAATTATCAGAAGAAATGCAAAGGGATTGAAGCACAGAGTTCACATACAGGATGGTTTGAGGTCTGCGTGTTCTCGACATGTCCATGGATGAACATGCCGTCCCCAGATGGAGCCGATGTTGTGCATATCAGCCCTTCGACCTAAATTTTTGGCTTAATGCTCCCCCATGATCTTTCAAACCTGTTATCATGGCCGAAAATTTCCATATGCTGCCTATCGTCGACCTCTCCGCCTAAAAACACCGTGCATAAAGGTCTAAACCCGCCATTAAAATTTGTATCGGGCCTAGCCCCTGCAGTTCTAGTCCCTTTGTTTTGTTCCCCATACGACTTAGGTGCTTGACCAAGCGCCAGGCGGAAAGGAGCTAATTGTTCAAAGTTTCGGGGGCATTCGTGGCCGTCCGATCAAATCCAATCGACGGAGCGAAGCTGGTTTTCCGTGGTGGTCCCCGCGTCTTTGAAACCGGTGGTTTTATTCCGCATCACCTTTGCCGTGATGGTGGTTTTCCGAAAAACCCAGCGATTCCATTGAATGTGCGCCGCGTGTCTTTTGTACGGGCCCGAAAACTGCCCATTTCGCGCATTATCGTCCGGACGAAAGTCAGGTAGCAGAATAAATGGTGACCGTTGGATCTCGGGGCCTCCATTCGACGGCCATCGTGCCTCGAAGATGCACACGCTTTACCTCAGGCCTCCGCTCTCCTTGCGCATTAAATTTTGGCCAAAGGATGTGCAGCGGAATCATCGTCAACCGTCTGATCCTGCGTCCTCCATCCAACGGTGACTATCTTCCAAAGCTGCTCGCGCTTTAACCTACGACGATCGCGTCCCTGGCCCACCTTTGATTGCCCTTCGGCTCAGATTATTGGTATACACACTGGTTGACCAGACCCGCCTCCACATCGTCCACTCCGATTGACCTTTCGTACACCTAGGTGTCATCCACTTCCACTTTCGCCATTTATGTATATATATTTCACTCACACACTGTATTGTCACATCTTGTGTTATAAACCTTCATCAATCCATCTTTCTCAGTTCCTCTGCGTTCTTCACCACCACCCCCATACTTTCGTCATTCCGCCATGCCCGAATCACCATTTCCACTGACCACCACATATACTATCCCCGCGCTTGGTTTCTCTAACAATGTTTGCGGATTTTGCAGGTTATCAGCAATGGAAAGTTGTTACGATTTACACTTTGGATCACAGTAACAGAGCACATCCAAGGACTAGTCTACTGAAGCTACTGTAATAAAATAATGGTCTCGAAAATCGCCATGATAAGACACTCATTACAGAAGCAAGATTCGAAATCTTTCGAACCCTCCAAGAATAATTTTAAAGCACAAATTTGGCATATGGAGACATAAATGTTGCTATAAAGAGCATCGGCAAGGAATTAAAGACTTTACCAACCACTCTGAAGACTTTTGAGCTCATCCAAAATGTTTAAGAGCAAAAGTACCAGACCAGAGATCTCCTAGGTCACAAAAAAGGGTGCAATGCACTGAAATCATATCCTCCAGGTTATATTTCCCCATATTTTTCTCCCAGCAAAGGACAAGGTGTTTATATATTTTATTCTCCGTGTCAAATCCATAAAGATATCTCCTCCCTCAGCATTTATTCCAGAACATGACGAGGCTATCTCCCTGACACTTCAACGCCATGTCAGGGACAGATTGGATGAGGCGGGCTCTTGTTTACTATTTTGTCTTAATGAAATCATTAAATGTTTTTCACAACTTCTTTTATCGGTTGTTACGCCTCTTCTCCTATAAGAACCCCCGGGGAAAGACATTTGAGGGGTTCAGTTGGATCGACAAAGCCCATGCGAGTGGAAGGCACTGTATACATCTTGTAAAGTTTACGTATGAAGGCTCAGAGCCCGTAGGGTCTCGGTGAGGAGGAGTTATAACTGTAATGAGGATTCTGGTCTTTGGTATCCCACAGTATGTAATCTTTTCTTATGTGTTAATATAATATCTCATTTCATTGCATTTATCTTCTTGTATCATGTTCTAGAATGCGAGTGGCTCACTGATCTTAAGTAAGGATTCATCTTAGTTGGTGCCCATACTTGGATTAGTCAAGCGCTTTAAATAGGCCTAGTCATGATATACTGTTCCATGTTCATGTCATTCATATTTTCTGCTATATTAGTTACTTGAGGAGGGTGCTTTTAAAACGCCATTGTCATGTATGGATTCTTAGTTGGATAAGACCATATGTGGTTCTGTTGTGTATCAGGGTATCAACCTTATGCTAACTAGTATCTTCTTCATGTTTCTTCACTGCATCCACTTTCTGATATTTGATTTCTGTGGCATATTATTTGAACTAGCCCTCTTTGCAGTAAGCTATCTCTTAACTGTCTGATGCTTTTGTATTGGAGTTCTGCATGCTGTTCCTACATCATTCTTATCTTTGTATCAGCTTCTGAGAGAGTTTGGTTCCATTTAAACTAATTTCCTTGTTTTACAAGTGATAGTAAGAGAGCTTTTGGATTGACAACCCAAGCTGTATTATGAGCTCCTTGCTATGATAAGATGTCCTAGGCACTGGTCTATAGCAACTCTAGGTTGTCTCTAGGGGTGACAAAATTGTCCACAACAGGTGGGAAACTGAAACATCTCCAGCATTGATCATAAAAATGGAAAGTGAACTTCTGAAAGATGAAGTTGGAGACATAATTCACAATGCTGATGGTACACAACAGAATAATATGATTGGAGCCCTCACCTCCATGATTCAAGAACACTGGCGTGGTTCTGAAACAAAAATAGAAGACAAGTATGAAATGATTCTGATGAATCTTAAGTGAAATAAGTTGTCACAGTATGAAGATTTCCATAGAAACTGGATGCACTGCATCTATGAGGTAAAATATCCTAAAAATCTTCTCTGGAAACAAGTATATCTAGCAGACCTTCTGTCTAGATTTGTAGACCTGTTACATCTACAAGATGCTTTCCAGTTTCCCTTTGAATCTTTTACCCGGGGAGAAATATATTCCATTGTTACTAAAACTCTGGTTGGTTTGTGCACAAGTTCTAAAGTTAACAAGTCTTTGGAAAAGCTTTCTAGACTGCCTGACAGTAAGTCAATTTGCATCAAATATGGCCTTAACAATGATGATCCTCTTGTAAAAAGAAGGAAAGCAAAAATAAAAGCAAAGAAAGCTAGTAAGAAATTCAGGAATAAGCCAACCAGCAGGAAAAGAAGGGTCACCTATGGACCCAGAAAAGTAAGAAAGGGATATTACAAGTATGTCCCTAACACACATTATTACAAGCCATCTGACATCCATCTCCATTCCCACAAATAAGATAGATGGAACAAAATAACCTGTTGTTTATCTGGGAAAATAGGCCATACTTCAAACAAATGCCCAGATGGTGAAGAATCCAGAAAAAATAGAGGTAAGAAATCTCACCCTCAGAATAAACAAAAGAAAGTTGTTAAGATAGAAACCCAAATGTTATGTATGAGTTGTGGGTTTAGGAATCACAAAACTGATCATTTTCCAAATGTTGTGATTTGTGAACAAATTCAACAACAACAGCTTGAAGAATCATCCTATGATTCTTGTAGTTCCTCTTCTTCTGAATCATCCATAGAAGAATTAAATACTCATATGTAGCAATGTTTTTATTCAGATTCAAATGATTTTCATTGCAGTTATTCCTCTGATTCTGATTATTCAAGTGACATTTATTTTGAAGAACATAATCATCAGAAATAAAAAGTATTAATGGCTCATACTGCTAATGAAGAATAACTAAAAATTCTATCACAAATTCGTGCCATGGAAGAAGGAGAAATGAAAGATAAGCTTCTTGAAACATTTCTGAATCAGATTCATTCCTCTAGCTCCAGCAAAGCATCCGCCAAAAAGCC
This sequence comes from Pinus albicaulis, assembly GCA_034641835.2. Lineage (NCBI taxonomy): Eukaryota > Viridiplantae > Streptophyta > Pinopsida > Pinales > Pinaceae > Pinus > Pinus albicaulis. The sequence continues at coordinate 1,579,096,651 of CM076579.1, forward strand.
TATCTTTGTGGATGCCTCCTATGAGCGAAACACTAAAGCCTTCCAGCATGATCAACTGTAATATAAAGTTCATGCACTCACTTTGGGGGAGGTAAGTAGAGAAATTCACAATCTTAAAACAGAAATCTCTACTCTTAAACATCAAGTAGCTCAGTTGGAAAAAGGCAAGAAGCCTTTGGCACAAAATATTTTTGCATGCACAACTGCATACACTCTGCATTCTGCACCAAAATCTACTGAATCTCAAGTTGAAATAATTAAGGGAAAAAGAGATCCCATAGTAGGTTTCAGAGAAATGAGGATATTAGCAATAGAATATCAACAACATCATGTCCTCATAAATGTCTGCATTAAAGGGGAAATGTTTTCCCTAACAACTTTAATTGATTCAGGTGCAGATATCAATATTTTCAATACAAAAGTAATCCCAGCCAAATTTTGGGTTGCTGCTACTAGAAAAGTAGTAGGGTTGGGAGATAAAACCTTTAAATATGAAGTTCCCAAAGCTGCCATATGTTTTGATCAGCATTGTATTAAGTTAAAATTTGCAGTAGCAGACATTCCTGTTGACTGTATATTAGGAAATTTCTTTCTTGTATTTGTGGAACCACATGGTTCAGTCACATTAAATGGAAATAGAGAAGGATACTTCATTACTATCCCTAGTTCTGAGGGAAGTCAGAAAAGAATTGAAATGCCAGATATTTCAAATCCTAGAGTCTCTACTATGGTTCAGGCTATGAAAGAGCTAGATAAAGCTAAAACCAAACTGACTGAATTGAAAGATTTAAAATCTACTATCCGGATAGGAGAACAATTAAAAACTCTTATAGTCATTAATAAAATCTCTAAATTAAAGAGAAAGATTGAAGAAGAATGCTGTTCAGAGGAGCCCAATGCTTTTTGGCATAGAAAGCAACATAGTGTTGATCTTCCATATAAACCAGGATATGAGGGAAGGCCTTGCAAGAGCAGAGCTATTCCTATGAATAAGGAATACAAAGATCTCTGTGAGAAAGAGATCAAGCAATTATTGGATAGAAAGCTAATAAGAGAATCTGACCGTCCATGGAACTGTTATGGATTCTATGTGAATAAAAGATCTGAACGGATTAGGGGTATCCTATCCAAACCCTTAAATTCAGTCTTAGCTGATAATACCTATCCAATAATTCACAAGGGTGAGTTGATGTTCAGAATTGCTGGAGCAAAGTTATTTTCAAAGTTTGATCTCAAGTTATGATTCTGGAAAGTGGCTATTGCAGAAAAAGGTAAATTCAAAACTGCCTTCAGCATTCCTGCAGGGCACTATGAATGGAATGTCATGCCATTTGGTCTGAAACACGCTCCTTCAAAGTTTCAGAAAGTAATGGATTCAATTTTTAAACCTTATTTTGATTGGTTAATGGTGTACATAGATGATATTCTTATTTTCTCTAAGAATATTCATGACCACTTTAAACATGTACAGATTTTCCTGCAAGTGATCAAAAGAAATGGTCTTGTTTTAAGTAAGAAGAAGATTGAATTATTTCAAGCTTCTATCAAGTTCCTTGATCACACAATCTAGAATGGCCAGATATCTCTCCAAAGGCATGCCCTTGAATTTGTAGAAAATTTTCCTGATGTCATTATAGATAAAACCCAGCTTCAGAGATTTCTGGGATGTCTAAACTATGTTAGTAACTTTTATCAGGATTGTGCAAAAGATAGAAATATTTTGAATCAGAGGCTAAGAAAGAATCCTTCGCCTTGGACTAGTGCTCATACAAATGCTGTAAAAAATATAAAGGCCAAGGTAAAATCTCTTCCAATTCTATATGTTGATGATGATAGTTCTTCTAAAATTGTTGAATCAAATGCCAGCAATTTAGGATGGGGAGGAGTGCTCAAGCAAAAGAAGGATGATGAAGAACATGTAATTCAGTTTGCCTCCGGAACATGGAGCCCGACAGAGAAAAATTATTTTGTCATTGAAAGGGAGGTAAAAGTTGCATGGAATTATATTGATAAATTTGAAATTCATTTGGTCAATAATTTTTTTATTATTAAGAACAGATGCTTCTGCTTTAAAGAAAGTGTTAACAAAAAACATCAAAAATCCAGGTGAAGAAAAATTCACCAGATGGCAAGCCTTATTTGCCAATTTTGACTTTGATGTAGAACACATTAAAGGATCTGAAAATTGTTTGCCAGACTTTCTCAGCAGAGAGAATATCCAGCAACAAGAACATATAATGGTGATTGTAACTGAATGGGACCCTAATCAACATAAGGGAATACTTAGGTCCATTCCTGAAGATAAGAGTTGGCGAGAATATTGTGATCAATGGAAGCCAACTTGGCATCTCAGAAACACTAAAATTCTGGATGCCAATGTGCAGATGTTGCCTCGGCGTTACCTGAAAGCAATGATTCCATTTCCAAGTCACGGGTCCTACAGGAATGTTTGTCCCCTCGCCTTTGCTATATAAGGAGGGTAAGGCTCATTCATGAGGCATCAAAGTTTAGAATTAGCGAGTCTAAGAGTCTTTCGTGTTTTGAGTTTGAAGAGTCTGAGTTATTTCCTGCTCTGCATATGCGGGCTTGTAGCCTGAACTACTTACATCACGAAATCCAGATTCGTGTCTTTAGGTTGATATAAGAAGCCTGCGTATCAGTGTGATCGGCACTGGTAAGAACCTAAAGTGGCTGGAATATATAGGATTGTCTATATGTGTGAATCAGCCAAGTAGCCTCCAAAAAGCTATCTTATGTATTAAGAAGCACATACTGTTAAATTCCATCACAGTCTATCTCAAGAAAGAACAACAGAGTCTGTATCAAAACATTCTGTAATCTGAAATATTTTGATCAATAAAGAGTGAGATTTATTTCGCATATTTTGAGTACTGAAAACTCTGAGCTTATTCTATAGTCTATTGAGGTAGTATTTGTGTTATTTCTTTATGCCAGAAGTTCGCTAGAGGTTCGCCAAAGGGTATAAGGGACACCAAGGCCATTAAAAGGTGAGGGAAGCTGCAGAGAAAGGTCGACAGAGTGTGAAATACGTGAGTAGGTTCGTGTATGGGTTCATGTATGGGTGAATAAGTAAACACAAAGAAGAGACTCAGCAAGTCCAGTCAGCCTGTGTTGCTGTTGCAAGCTTCATCTGAAGCCCCTGCATAAAATTGGTATCAGAGCCAGAAGTGTCATCTGGTTCGTGAAGGTCAAAACTCAAATACGTTACTCTTTATTGGAAAAAATGGATTCAGCCAGAAGATTTGTTTCTTTCCGAGAATTAGATGAAAAATATAAAGTTGAAGAAATTCCCGTTAGGGATATGTTTTCATATGCTTCTAGTCGTGTGATTAATTCCGTTGAATTAGAATATGAAGAATCACAACCATCTGCTAGATGGAAGCTCCCTAGTATTTATGCTTCTCATGTATATTCAGATCTTATTATTTTTCATTTGAAAGCCGCAACTAGAATTTCCATTAAAGAATCTATTAGTCAAATAAAAGAAAACTTTGAATGTGTACAGTCCATTCCTCTTCTAAATTCTAAGAAACTTCAGGCTGAAGCTAAAAGGCTTAAAACTCAGTACCTTCATTTGGGACGTATTAGAATCGGCATCAATGCTCTAACACATCAAGGGCTAAATACCTTTCTTCTAGCCACTGTCAGAGATCTTACACATAATAAGTATACCAATTCTCTGATTGGAGGAATAGTTGCCTCTTTGTCAAATGGCCCAGACTATTTCGATTGTTATCCAAACTTTTCAGTATATGTCTTTGATGAAACATCAATAATATTCTTCAGTTACAGATCCAGACTACTGGATTTGACATGTCAAGAAAAAGACATAATATCGCCATTCAGACTAGAGGATGTTTCCGTCATACCAATACTCTCTATCCTGCAGTCCTCCATACACCCAGCAAAGAATCAAAGTAAGTGTTGTTGTTCTAACTGATTCCAAAAATCAAAAGGTAGAACATCAAACTATCAGATGGGAAGACCTCACTTTCCCTGAGCACTGGGTTGGATCAAATCCCAAACCTCCAAGTATGAGAAATATTACTTCTGCAAATATCCGAGAAGACCAATCCTCTGCTATTCTATATTTTCCTCGAAGATCTACCATAGACAGGAAAAGGATTGACCAAGCCTGCAGAAGCTCCCCATTATACGGAGATCCTCTTGAAGTTGATACTGCTTGTTCCAGTTTTGCCTCAAATTATTGTAAACATATTTCTTTATTTGAGTTTGCCCAAATTGCTATTTTTTCCTTTGTTGAAGTTATTTGCCCTGAATGCAAATTACCAGTAAATTTGAACAGCCTTGCTGAACTAGCCATTCATACCAACCATCATCCCAGGGCAGGAGAAGCCCCAGCTTCTCCATCTATAAATCCTTGTCCTAATCCAAAGTGTTCAGATATCCCCTTCCCTCATGAATCTGATCACATTATGATGATGCACTTATTACCCTCTCTGGAAAAAGAAGATCCAAGGCTAACATAAATTTTCAGCCGAAATGAGACCGCCAAATATGCCAAAATAAGGTCTCGGCTATTTAGAACAACTGAATGACTTAATTCCAGAGTCCAGATTTGGTGTTTTGCCAGAAGACTATAAGAGGTCGTCAGTCACAGAGATGCACAAATTCTTCACTCTGATGGATGGCTGCAAAAAACATAAAGTAGATACCCAGTGGATGAAATAAATGTTAAACTGGGATATCTACACCCATCCAGAGGCAAAATCTTTTGGCCTCAATCATTTCGGTGAAGAAAAACTAAGATTATCTCAAGAATGGAAAGAATTTATGGATAAATATCATTCTTGGATATCCTTTTATGTGTGGAAGAATATGAAACAATCTGAGAATGTTTTAATGAATGACATTGCATCCTCTTCATCTGTTCAGCATTCTTGGTCTGCATTAGATGGTAGCAATATTGAAACCTCATCCACATTTCCTCCTTACAAAGGAATCATCCTTGGAGAAGCTCAGAACTCAGCAAAAGTTATCCCCCTAGTTTTAAAGGATGACAATGCTTTAGGCATTGATGGCAGAATCCAAAAAGCCAGTGAACAATTAAACTGGACTAACACTGCCATTAAAGGATTGGAAATGAACTCTGTTAAAACTTCTATTGTGAAGGAACAGCGTGACAGTCTACAGGTTTCAGTCAATAGTGTAAATAATTGTTTGAATGAAATTTAGTTTTCTTCTCCTGTTTTGAAAATTTATGCAAAAGAGTCCTTAAGAAAATTAGATGAAGTAGAAGGGAAGGTTATACAAGAAATATGCTCTACAAAAGGACTCATAATAGACTTGTCTGAGAAATTTGTTAATATGAACATATCCAAAGCTGACAAGCATATTCCTGCTTCATTCTTGCATAAGAGAAATGTACAGATACAGAATCCTCTCAAGCCAATTGACAGATTTCCCCATTTGTTGCCTAAAGAAGTTGCCTAGCCTTCTCAGGAAGAATCTTCAGGAAAAAACAAAACAAAAAAACAAAAAACAAAAAAAGCAAAAAAGAAAAAACAAAACAAACAAACAAATAAACAAACAAACAAACTGAATCTACAGAAAGAATTACTATTGCTTCCTTGTTTAAGGAACCATAAAAATATTTAGAGTCACAGATATTCCCCATCTATGAGCCACTAGAGAGCCAGTTTACCAGATACTCTGCTCCTGATCTTAGTGGAAAAGGAAAGCTTCCAAATACCCATACTTTCTATCCAGACTCTCATCGAGAATGGAATATTGATAATTTAAGTACGGGATAGATAAGACAAATGATTGACATGATGTTTACAGAATACAAGCTTATGTGCCTAAGAGGTAAAAATGAAGTTGAAGCTTGTAAAACTCTTATCAAATGCTTCACTGGCACTCTCCTACAATGGTGAGAAACTGAGACATCTCCAACCTTGATTTCAAAAATGGAAAGTGAACTTCTGAAAGATGAAGTTGGAGATATAGTCCACAATGTTTATGGCACACCCTAGAATAATATGATTGGATCTCTCACCTCCATGATTCAAGAACACCGGTGTGGTTCTGAAGCAGAAATAGCAGATAAGCACGAAATTATTTTGATGAATCTTAAGTGCAATAAATTATCTCAGTATGAATATTTCCACAGAGATTGGATGCAACGCATCTACGAGGTAAAAGATTCTAAAATTTTTCTCTGGAAACAAGTATATCTAGCAGCCCTTCCGTCTAGATTTGTAGACTTATTGCATCTGCAAGATGCTTTCCAGTTGCCTTTTGAATCATTTGCCTGGGGAGAAATATATTCTATAGTTACTAAGACTTCGATTGGATTATGTACAAGTTCTAAAGTTAACAAATCTTTAGAAAAGATTTCTAGATTGCCTGACAGTAAGTCAATTTGCAGCAAATATGGCTTAAACATTGATGATCCTCTTGTCAAAAGAAGGAAAGCTAAAAGAAAGGCAAAGAAGGCTAGTAAACAATTCAGAAATACTCCAACTAGCAGGAAAAGAAGGGTCATTTCTAGACCCAGAAAAGAAAGTAATGGATATTACAAGTATGTCCCTAAAACACATTACTATAAGCCATCTGATATCCATCTCCATTCCTACAAGCAAGAAAAATGGAATAAATTAACCTATTGTTTATGTGGGAAAACAGGCCATACTTCAAATAAATGCCCAGATGGTGAAGAATCCAGAAAAATAGAGGCAAGAAATCTCAACCTCAGAATAAACAAAATAACGTTGCTAACATAGAGACCCAAATATGTATGAGGTGTGGGTCTAGGAATCACAAAACTGATCATTGTCCAAATGTTGTGATTCGTGAACAGATTCAACAACAGCAGCTTGAAGAATCATCCTATGATTCGTGTAGTTCCTCTTCTTCTGACTCATCAATAGAAGAATTAAATACACATATGCAACAATGTTTCTGTTTAGATTCAAATGATTGTCATTACAGTTATTCTAATAATTCTGATTGTTCAAGTGACATTTCTTTTGGAGAACAGAATCATCAGAAGGAAAAAGTATTGATGGCTCAGACTGCTGATGAAGAAGAAATAAAAATTCTATCACAAATTTGTGCCATGGAAGAAGGAGAAATGAAAGATAAGCTTCTTGAAACTTTTCGGAATCAAATTCATTCCTCTAGATCCAGCAAAGGATCTTCCAAATAGCCTATCTTTGTGGATGCTTCCTATGAGCGAAACACAAAAGCCTTCCAGCGTCATCAACTGCAATCTAAAGTTCACTCACTCACTTTGGGAGAGGTAAGTAGAGTAATCCATAATCTCAAAACAGAAATCTCTACTTTTAAACATCAAGTAGCTCAGTTAGAAAAAGGTAAGCAACCTTTGGCACAAAATATTTCTGCATGCACAACTGCATACACTCTACATCCTGCACCAAAATCTGCTAAATCTCAAGATGAAATAATTGAAGGAAAAAGAGATCCTACAGTAGGTTTTAGGGAAATGAGGATACTGGCAATTGAATATCAATAGCATCATGTCCTCATTAATGTCTGCATTAAAGGGGAAATGTTTTCCCTAACAGCCTTAATTTATTCAGGTGCAGATATCAATATTTTCAATAGAAAGATAATCCCAGCAAAATTTTGGGTTGCAGCTACTAGAAAGGTAGTTGGGCTGGGAGATAAAACCCTTAAATATGAAGATCCTAAAGCTTCCATATGTTTTGATCAACATTGAATAAAGCTAAAATTTGCAGTAGCAGACATTCATGTTGATTTTATATTAGGAAATGTCTTTCTTGCAGCTGTGGAACCACATGGTTCAGTCAGGCTAAAAAGAAATAGAGCTGGATACTTCATCACTGTCCCTACTTCTGATGGGAGTCAAAAACGGATTGAAATGCCATATATTTCAATTCCTAGAGTCTCTACAATAGTTCAGGCTATGAAATAGTTAGATAAAGCTGAAACCAAACTGAGTGAATTGAAGGATTTAAAATCCACTATTCAAATAGGGGAACAATTAAAAACCCCTACAGTCATTAACAAAATCTCTGAACTAAAGAGAAAGGTTGAAGAAGAATGATGTTCTGAGGAGCCCAATGCTTTCTGCCACAGAAAGCAACATAGTGTTGATCTGCCATACAAATCAAGATATGAAGGAAGGCCTTGCAAGAGCAGAGCCATTCCTATGAACAAGGAATATAGAGATCTCTGTGAAAAATAGATCAAGCAACTATTGGATAGAAAGCTAATCAAAGAATCTGACAGTCCATGGAACTGTTATGGATTCTATGTGAATAGAAGATCTGAATAGATTAGAGGTATCCCAAGATTAGTCATAAACTATAAGCCTCTAAATTCAGTTTTAGCTGGCAACACCTATCCAATACCCCACAAGGGTGATTTGTTAACCAGAATCACAGGAGCAAAAATATTTTCAAAGTTTAATCTTAAATCAGGATTTTGGCAAGTGGCTATTGCAGAAAAGGATAAATTAAAAACTGATTTCAGTATTCCTGCAGGTCATTACGAATGGAATGTTATGCCATTTGGTCTGAAACATGCCCCTTCAAAGTTTCAGAAATTAATGGACTCAATTTTTAAACCTTATTTGATTGGCTGATGGTGTACATAGATGATATCCTTATATTTTCTAAGAATATTCATGACCACTTCAAGCATGTACAGACTTTCCCTAAAGTGGTCAAAATAAATGGTCTTGTTTTCAGTAAGAATAAGATTGAATTATTTCAAATTTCTATCAAGTTCCTCGGTCATACAATTCAGAATGGACAGATATCTCTACAAAAGCATGCCCTTGAATTTGCAGAAAAATTTCCTGATGTCATTATGGATAAAACCCAGCTTCAGAGATTTCTGGGATGTTTAAATTATGTCAACAATTTTTATCAGGATTGTGCAAAATACAGAGGCCTTTTGAACCAGAGATTGAGAAATAATCCTTCACCTTGGACTAGTGCTCATACAAATGTTGTAAAAAATATAAAGGCCAAGGTAAAATCCCTTCCAATCTTGTATGTTGCTGACGATAGTGTTTAGAAAATAATATTCCTAAGTGCTTTCATACTCCTTGCATAACTGTTAGTGATCTTCAACTAACAGAGAATCAAATTTTGCACTAATATATGACCAAACATTATGAATGGTTGGTCATGACTAAGATTAAACACCAAATTGGATTAAACAAACCCATGAAAGTTAGAAGGATTTACACTAAAGCATGGGATGAGCCTTTGCATAAAAGATATCGATTTCCTAGTATTACTCCTTTGGATAATCTGGTATAAATGGTTCTCGTGGACTCCATCTAAAAGTATCCACAGCGTTAATAATACCTAGTCACGGGTAAATTGTGACCGGTTTTCTCAAGGACTTTCCGGTAAAAAGTCTCCTCGTAAATCTTTTCAGTTTTCTCGTGGGCTTTCTGTACAAAAAGTATCCACTGTGCTTTGTCTAACTTTTGTCTCCACCTGTCTTTGTCCGGATATATATGGAATCTTTGTATGGATGTCGCCTCGGCGTTACCTGAAAGCAATGATTCCACTTCCATGTCATGGGTCCTACAGGAATGTTTGTCCCCTCTCCTTTGCTATATAAGGAGGGTAAGGCTCATTCATAAGGCATCGGAGTTTAGAATAGAGACTCGAAGATTCTTTGTGAGTCAGTTGAGTCTGAGATATTTCCTGCTCTGCATCTGCAGGCTAAGAAGCTGATCTGCTTGCATCACGAAGTAAATCAAGATTCCAGTCATTAGGTTATTCTGAGAAGCCTGCGTATCAGTGTGCAAGCACTGGTAAGAACCTAAAGTGGCCGGAATATATAGGATTGTCTATATGTGTGTTTATATGTCTTTGTTCAAAGACTGAGTCTGTGAATCGGCCAGGTAGCCTCCAGAAAGCTATCTTATGTATTAAGAAGCAAATACTATTAAATTCCATCACAGTGTATCTTAGGAAAGATCAACAGAGTCTGTATCAAAACATTATGTAATCTGAAATCTTTTGATCAATAAAGAGTGAGATTTATTCCGCATATTTTGAGTACCGAAAACTCTGAGCTTATTCTAAAATTTGTTGAGGTAGTATTTGTGTTATTTCTTTACGCCAAAAGTTCGCTAGAGGTTTGCCAAAGGGTAGAAGAGACACCAAGGCCATTAAAAGGCGAGGGAAGCCGCAGAGAAAGGCCGCCAGAGTGTGAAATACCCGAGTAGGTCCATGTATGGGTTCATGTATGGGTGAATAAGAAAACACAAAGAAGAGACTCAGCAAGGCCAGTCAGCTTGTGTCGTTGTTGCAAGCTTCATCTGAAGCCCCTGTGTAATATTGGTATCAGAGCCAAAAGTGTCGTCTAGTTCGTGAAGGTCAGTACTCAAATACGTTACTCTTTATTGGAAAAAATGGATTCAACCAGAAGATCTGTTTCTTTCCAAGAATTAGATGAAAAAGATAAAGTTGAAGAAAATCCCGTTAGAGATATGTTTGCATCTGCTTCTAGTCGTGTGACTAATTCCGCTGAATTAGAATATGAAGAATCACAACCATCTGCTAGATGGAAGCTCCCTAGTATTTATGCTTCTCATGTATATTCAGATCTTATTATTTTTCATTTGAAAGTCGCCACTAGAATTTCCATTAAATAATCTATTAGTTAAATACAAGAAAACTCTGAATGTGTACAGTCCATTCCTCTTCTAAATTCTAAGCAACTTCAGGCCGAGGCTAAAAGGCTTAAAACTCAGTACCTGCATTTGGGATGTATTAGAATCGGCATCAATGCTCTGACACATCAAGGGCTAAATACCTTTCTTCTAGCCATTGTCAAATATCTTACACATAATAAGTATATCGATTCTCTGATTGGAGGAATAGTTGCCCCTTTGTCAAATGGCCCAGTCTATTTCGATTGTTATCCAAACTTTTCAGTATATGTCTTTGATGAAACAATCGATAATATTCTTCAGTTACAGATCCATACTACTGGATTTGACATGTCAAGAAAAAGACATAATTTCGCCATTCAGACTAGAGGATGTTTCTATCATACCAACACCCTCTATCTTGCAGTCCTCCATCCCAGCAAAGAATCAAAGTCAAGTGTTGTTGTTCTAACCGATTCCAAAAATCAAAAGGTAGAACATCAAACTATCATATGGTAAGACCTCACTTTCCCTGAGCACTAGGTTGTATCAAATCCCAAACCTCCAAGTATGAGAAATATTACTTCTGCAAATATCCGAGAAGACCAATCCTCTGCTATTCTATCTTTTCCTCAAAAATCTACCATAGACAGGAAAAGGATTGACCAAGCCTGCAGAAGTTCCCCATTATACAGAGATCCTCTTTAAGTTGATATTGCTTGTTCCAGTTTTGCCCCAAATTCTTGTAAACATATTTGTTTATTTGAGTTTGCCCAAATTGTTAATTTTTCCTCTGTTGAAGTTATTTCCCCTGAATGCAAATTACCAGTAAATTTGAGCAGTCTTGTTGAACTAGCAATTCATACCAACCATCATCCCAGGACAGGAGAAGCCCCAGCTTCTACATCTATAAATCGTTATCCTAATCCAAAGTGTTTAGATATCCCCTTCCTACATGAATCTGATCACATTATAATGATGCACTTATTACCCTCTCTGGAAAAAGAAGATCCAAGGCTAACAGAAATTTTCAGCCGAATGAGACCGCCAAATATGCCAAAATATGGTCTCGGCTATTTAGAACAACTGAATGACTTAATTCCAGAGTCCAGATTTGGTGTTTTGCCAGAAGATTGTAAGAGGTCGTCAGTCACAGAGATGCACAAATTCTTCACTCTGATAGATCGCTGCAAGAAACATAAAGTAGCTACCCAGTGGATGAAAGAAATGTTAAACTGGGATATCTACACCCAATCATTCCAGTGAATAAAAACTCAGATTATCTCAAGAATGGAAAGAATTTATGGATAAATCTCATTATTGGATATCCTTTTATGTCTAGAAGAATATGAAACAATCTGAGAATGTTTTAATGAATGACATTGCATCCTCTTCATCTGTTCAGCATTGTTGGTCTGCATTAGATGGTAGCAATATTGAAACCTCATCCACATTTCCTCCTTACAAAGGAATCATCCTTGGAGAAGCTCAGAACTCAACAAAAGCTATCCCCCTAGTTTTGGAGGATGACAATGCTTTAGGCATTGATGGCAGAATCCAAAAATCCAGTGAACAATTAAACTGGACTAACACTGCCATTAAAGGATTGGAAATGAACTCTGTTAAAACTTCTATTGTGAAGGAACAGCTTAACAATCTACAGGTTTCAGTCAATAGTGTAAATAATTGTTTGAATGAAATTCAGTTTTCTTCTTCTGTTTTGAAAAGTTATGCAAGAGAGTCCTTAAGAAAATTAGATGAAGTAGAAGGGAAGGTTATACAAGAAATATGCTCTACAAAAGGACTCATAACAGACTTGTCTGAGAAATTTGTTAATATGAACATATCCAAAGCTGACAAGCCTATTCTTGCTTCATTCTTGCATAAGAGAAATGTACAGATACATAATCCTCACAAGCCAATTGACAGATTTCCCCATTTGTTGCCTAAAGAAGTTGCCCAGCCTTCTCAGGAAGAATCTTCAAAAAATAAAAAATAAAACTGAATCTACAGAAAAAATTACTATTGCTTCCTTGTTTAAGGAACCATAAAAAGATTCAGAGTCACAGATATTCCCCATCTACGAGCCACTAGAGAGCCAGTTTACCAGATACTCTGCGCCTGATCTTAGCGGAAAAGGAAAGCTTCCAAAGACCCATACTTTCTATCCAGAGTCTCATCGAGAATGGAATATTGATAATTTAAGTACGGGACACATAAGACAAATGATTGACATGATGTTTACAGAATACAAGCTTATGTGCCTAAGAGGTAAAAATGAAGCTGAAGCTTGTAAAACTCTTATCCAATGCTTCACTGGCATTGTCCTACGATGGTGGGAAACTGAGACATCTCCAGCCTTGATTTCAAAAATGGAAAGTGAACTTCTGAAAGATGAAGTTGGATATATAATCCACAATGTTGATGGCACACCCCAGAATAATATGATTGGAGCTCTCACCTCCATGATTCAAGAACACTGGTGTGGTTCTGAAGCAGATAAGCACGAAATGATTCTGATGAATCTTAAGTGCAATAAATTATCTCAGTATGAAGATTTCCACATAGATTGGATGCAACACATCTATGAGGTAAAAGATTCTAAAAATCTTCTCTGAAAACAAGTATATCTAGCACCCCTTCTGTCTAGATTTGTAGACTTATTGCATCTGTAAGATGCTTCACATTTTCCTTTTGAATCATTTACCTAGGGAGAATATATTCTATAGTTACTAAGACTCTGGTTGGATTATGTACAAGTTCTAAAGTTAACAAATCTTTAGAAAAGCTTTCGAGATTGCCTAACAATGAGTCAATTTGCAGCAAATATGGCTTAAACATTGATGATCCTCTTGTCAAAAGAAGGAAAGCTAAAAGAAAGGCAAAGAAAGCTAGTAAACAATTCAAAAATACTCCAGCTAGCAGGAAAAGAAGGGTCATTTCTAGACCCAGAAAAGAAAGAAAGGGATATTACAAGTATGTCCCTAAAACACATTACTATAAGCCATCTGATATCCATCTCCATTCCCACAAGCAAGAAAAATGGAATAAGTTAACCTGTTGGTTATGTGGGAAAACAGGCCATACTTCAAATAAATGCCCAGATGGTGAAGAATCCAGAAAAAATAGAGGCAAGAAATCTCAGCCTCAAAATAAACAAAAGAAAGCTGTTAAAATAGAGACCCAAATGTTATGTATGAGGTGTGGGTCTAGGAATCACAAAACTGATCATTGTCCAAATGTTGTGATTCGTGAACAAATTCAACAACAGCAGCTTGAAGAATCATTTTATGATTCGTGTAGTTCCTCTTCTTCTGACTCATCAATAGAAGAATTAAATATACATATGCAACAATGTTTCTGTTCAGATTCAGATGATTGTCATTGCAGTTACTCTACTAATTCTGATTGTTCAAGTGACATTTCTTTTGAAGAACAAAATCATCAGAAGAAAATAGTATTGATGGCTCAGACTGCTGATGAAGAAGAACTAAGAAATTTGTCACAAATTCGTGCCATGGAAGAAGGAGAAATGAAAGATAAGCTTCTTGAAACTTTTCTGAATCGAATTCATTCCTCTAGCTCCAGCAAAGGATCTACCAAAAAGCCTATCTTTGTGGATGCTTCCTATGAGCAAAACACAAAAGCCTTCCAACGTGATCAATTGCAATCTAAAGTTCGCGCACTCACTTTGGGGAAGGTAAGTAGAGAAATCCATAATCTCAAAATAAAAATGTCTACTCTTAAACATCAAGTAGCTCAGTTAGAAAAAGGCAAGCAACCTTTGGCACAAAATATTTCTACATACACTCTGCATCCTGCACCAAAATCTACTGAATCTCAAGTTGAAATAATTGAAGGAAAAAGAGATCCTATAGTAGGTTTCAAGGAAATGAGGATATTGGCAATTGAATATCAACAGCATCCTGTCCTCATTAATGTCTGCATTAAAGGGGAAATGTTTTCCCTAACAGCCTTAATTGATTCAGGTGCAAATATCAATATTTTCAATACAAAGATAATCCCAGCAAAATTTTAGGTTGCAGCTATTAGAAAGGTAGTTGGGCTAGGAGATAAAACCCTTAAATATGAAGTTCCTAAAGCTGCCATATGTTTTGATCAACACTGCATAAAGCTAAAGTTTGCAGTAGCAGACATTCCTGTTGATTATATATTAGGAAATGTCTTTCTTGCAGCTGTGGAACCACATGATTCAGTCAGGTTAAAAGGAAATAGAGCTGGATACTTCATCACTGTCCCTACTTCTGATGGGAGTAAAAAACGGATTGAAATGCCATATATTTCAATTCCTAGAGTCTCTACAATGGTTCAGACTATGAAAGAGTTAGATAAAGCTGAAACCAAACTGACTGAATTGAAGGATTTAAAGTCCACTATTCAAATAGGGGAAAAAATTAAAAACCCCTACAGTCATTAACAAAATCTCTGAACTACAGAGATGTTGAAGAAGAATGTTGTTCCGAGGAGCCCAATGCTTTCTGGCATAGAAAGAAACATAATGTTGATTTTTTACATTGTTATAATATTTTTTTTAATTTCAAAAATATTCATATAGAATCTTGAATGGAATCATTTTTTTGTGATAATATATATATATATATATATATATATATATATTATTGAAATTTGTAAGCTTGTAACTCAAAAGGAACTATATCATAGTTTTTTGTTGAACATATGGGGGCGCTAAACCTAATGTCAAACAATTTTCCCTTAGCGTAAATAGAGTGAGTTTCGAACTCGAGACATGTCGCCCTGATACGACTTGTTGGAATCACAATTGTCGTTAGACCAAAACCCGCAGGTATTAGTCAATGATCACATCGCCAGAGATAAGGATCCAATGTCCAACAATATCCCCCCAATGCGAGCCTAGTGTGTATTGAACTCGAGACCTACTACCCTGATACCACTGGTTGGAATCTTTGGAATCACGATTGTCGTTAGACCAAAACCCGTAGGCATTAGTCTTTGCTACAATCGTCAGAGTTGGGATCCATGAGAGATGGTTAGTCCATGTCGCGAAACACACGATGAGCATTAGTTTATCCAATGTCCAACAATCTCCCCCCAACACGAGCCGGGTGTGTATCAAACTCGTGACCCGAACACGTAACCTATGCTCTGATACCACTTGTTGGAATCACAATTATTATTAAACCAAAACCCGCATAGTCTCTGCTACAATCACCAAAGTTAGGATCCCTGAGAGGCGGTTCTTTTATATATACGTGTTTTTTTTACATTGTTTAAATATTTTTTTAACTTTCAAAAAGAGTCATATAGATTCTTGAATGGAATCAATTCTTTTGTGATAGATAGAACAAAAAAATAAATAATAATAATAATAATAATTTATTGAAATTTGTAAGCTTGTAACTCAAAAGGAACCATGACAACTCTTTGTTAGAATTACAGAAGGAACTGTCACATTTTTTTGTTTAACACACAAGAAGCACTAAACACAATGTCCAACAATCTCCCCTCAACACAAACCGAGTGAGTTTCAAACTCGAACCTTGTTATCACGAGTTGGAATCATGATTGTTGTTAGACCAACAACAAGTGTTAGTCAACAATCGCATCACCAAAGATAAGCATCCAATGTCCAACAATCTCCCCCCAACGTCAGCCCAATGTGTATCGAACTCAAGACATGTCACCCTAATACCACTTGTTGGAATCACAATTATCGTTAAACCAAAACCGATAAGCATTAATGTCTACTACAATCGTCATTGTTAAGATCCATGAAAGGCGGTTAGTCTATGTCGCGAAACACACGAGGAGCATTGGTTTATCCACTACAAATTACCAGAGACCGACCTTATAAATAAATAAAATTATTTAAAATAATTCAAACATCACAATCTAATTATAAAACACGTTAAAAGCTCCAAAACAATACTAATGTATTCTTAAAAAAGATTCAAACATTGAAAAGGTGAAAAACAATTAAAAAAATTTAAAACAATAATAAAGTATTATTAAATAAAAAGAAGATTACAAACCAATAAAAAAATCAAAAATTATTAAAGAAA
>CM076579.1:1579113460-1579325077 GCA_034641835.2 Pinus albicaulis
TGGGATTCTCTCATATCACATGGCCCTTGAGTCAAGTCACCAAGGGAGGAGCGAGAGCAAACTTCTTTTGGTCGGAACCTCAATAGAAGGCGTTCACAGAATTGAAAAATCGCCTCTGTTCTGCCCCAGTGCTCACATTACTAGACTTGCAATAGCCATTTGAGATCGAGACAGATGCCTCTGACTATGCTATTGGGGCAGTTCTTACTCAACAGGGACATCCAGTGGCATATCACAGTGAGACATTGTCTGAGACAGCTCGCAAGTATCCCACCTATGACAAAGAAATGTATTCCATTGTGCAAGCCTGGCGACACCTGGTTTCACCTCCATCTCAAGAAAGAACAAAGGGGAGAAAGGAAAAAAGCCTCCGAAACCCTCCACCAATACAACCCCCACCAATACTGCCTCGACCCAGCAAAACAACTTTGAAGTTCTGAGCAATCTTGACTCATTGGAGCACCCTATAGTCTCCTAGGCCCCCACTGATCAAGATCCGTCATTATTAAGTCAATCTTTGATTACAACCAACGCCCCAAGCACAACCTCGGATTCAATCCACGCCCAGGCACCGCAACACAAACCATAATCCTCTCCCATTCAGATTAATACCAGCCACACCTCACTGCAAACCCCTCAATGCACAGAAATGCAAACATAGCAGCCATCCTCAACCACTTCAAACAATTCTCTGGAGGAGATCCTAGGCGATCTAGATCTCCAAAAGGTCAATGAGCAATGGTCCAAACTGGGAGTCGATGCCATTCCCCAAGAACACTTGGAGAAGATAGAAATGGCATACCTGCAGCTGGAATACATCAACCAAAATGCAGCCAAAAGGCAATGGGGAAATAGTAGCCAAACGGGCATTCAAGCCAACCTGGATTTGGATCAATACAAGCCACAAGGACCAAGAAGAAAAAGAGGGTGCAAATCCACAAGACACCAAATACAAGAACCAGGCAGACGCCTAATCAATGAAGGAAAAATCAAGGCCTTGGTCCTATCTGCTCCAAAGGTAGCTCAATGAAAATCACAACCTGGAACATCAGGGGGCTCAACGACACCACCAAAAGAAGGATCTTGAAAAACCGCTTATTCTCGCTACACCCAGACATCATACTTCTTCAAGAATCCAAATGCTCTCCCAAAGGCACAGAGACACTCAAAAAACTTGTTTCCAACAGTCATCACTGCATAAGCATAGATGCTATCGGGCAAGCAGGAGGGTTACTCACGTTCTGGAACAAAAGAAAATTCTTCTTGCAGAATGCTCTGTCCACCAAGCACTCGTTATCGATCATTTTCAACATGCCAGACTCAGGGCAATCGATCTGCATCACCAACGTGTATGGACCCCAACGAATCTAGGAAAAGCTGAAGATGCTGCTAGACGTGAACGAAGTCAGACAACACCATGGGGCAAACCACTGGATTTTAGGCGGAGACTACAACATGATCACCAATCTAGCAGGAAAAAAGGGAGGCTTACGAAGATTGGATAAGGACTCGGAAGCATTCAACACCTTTATTTTTGAATCCAAACTCATTGACATCTCCATAGTCAATGGTCTGCATACCTGGAATAATAAGCAAGGAGGAAACAGGTAGATAGCATCAAGGCTCGATAGGTTCCTCATGTCGGAATCCATTCTGCTGCAAAATATCGACATGGAGGCCAGCATTCTGCCTATCAGAGGATCTGATCACTGGCCACTGCATATTCACTTCACCAATTTGGATAAGCCCCACAACAGACAATTCAGATTTGAAGCCTTCTGGACAGAGCACCCATCATTCATGCAAAACATACAATGCTGGTGGACTCAAGCCACCATAAGGAGCGACAATATCATGTACATATTCCAGCAGAAGCTCAAAACAATAAAAATCAACCTCAAATGCTGGAACAAAAACACCTTTGGCGACATATTTCAAGCCAAAAAAGAACTCGAGGAAAAAATGGTGAACCTCCAGCAATCTTTGATCAAAGAAGGGCCCAATGATGAAAGAATAGCTCAAGAATCAAATCTGCAAAGGCAATGGGAAGAACGGTTAAAACAAGAAGAGCTGCTATGGAGGCAGAAGTCAAGGGTGCAATGGTTAAAACAGGGAGAACGCAACACTAGTTTCTTCCATAAGTCAACCATCCAGCATAGAGCACATAATCGCATCCTCTCCCTCAAAAAAGTTGATGGCGATCAAGTTTATAAAAGGGAGCATATAGGATCTGAACTCAACTCTTTTTCACTTCTCTTCTCAGCGATCCCATTCAAGATAGAACCCGAGCCATCAATGAAATTATCGCTGCCATTCCCAACTTAGTTACAGAGGAGCAAAACTCCCTCCTTCTAAGAGAATTCACTGAGCAGGAGATTGAAGAAACAATCTTCAACATGGCCTCGAACAAGGCTCCCAGACCAGACAGCTTTACAATCGAATTCTTTAAAGCTTGTTGGCCCATTATTAAGGCCGACCTTCTCAACCTAGTAAGGAACTTTCACAGAACCAAGAAATTTTTTCCTGCCATCAATGCCACATTCCTCACCTTAATTCCCAAATCAGACCAGGCTGACTCCCCCGACAAGTTTCGTCCCATAGCCCTTTGTAATGTCCTTTACAAAATCCTTTCCAAACTCATGGCTAGCAGACTTAAATCTGTCCTCCCCTCAATCATTTCTCAAGAACAAACTGGCTACGTTGAAGGTAGGCAGATCACTGACAGCATAATCCTCACTCAGGAAGTGTTGCATTCTCTCAAAACAAAAAGGACTCCAGGTATGCTTATCCAGCTTGACCTTTCAAAGGCCTTTGATAAAATCAGCTGGCACTATATGAGAGAAATCCTCCAGGCTTTTGGATTTAGTCAGCAATGGACAAATTGGATAATGGAACTGGTCTCAGGTGCTTTCTTTTCAATGCTACTGAATGGAGGACCCCTTCAACCCTTCATTCCATCCAGAGGTATAAGGCAAGGAGATCCCCTGTCTGATTGATCGTGTCTCAAGTGCAAGACCTGTGTTCAAGAGTTATCACAAAAGGAATCCGATGTCTGTTAGTCTAGGATCACGCCGGCATTATCACCCTACTCTGGGGAGTAGAGAGTCTCACCCGAGGCGTGCCGTGACCACATGCAGAAAGGGAATAGACCAGTGGCAAGGAACATATCCACAACTCATTTCCATCAGTGATTAGATTGCATAGATAGAATCACATACGCAACAACATTCAAGAAGCATACATATATTAAGCAAATGAAATTTTAAAGCGTCTCAACCAACACACATGCATGTGAATCACACAAATAGACAGTAACCTGCAATTGTATTAGCTCTTGGCCAAATCCCAGTTACATAGCTTTGCAGTGGGCTTACAGATCTGATACATATGCCTTGCGGAACAGAGATTTTACATCAATAGATCCTAGGAACTACATAGACCTCATCCATGCTCTAGATTCCTGCTGCCGCATGCATTTCCTCTCCTTAGTCGCTCTCTTCTCTCTTCTGCCGTGGAATCATCTCTTCTTTCATCCGGGTGACTGCTATTTATTCACCCGTTGTCGCGACTATTAGTTCTTCTTATGTCCTTCCTTAGCTGCTTCTAGCTTTTCTCTGATTATCTGTGTGTTCCGCTTGTGTTCTTTTGTTGTATCTTTTCCTTATCTGTACTTATGCATCTAGTTTCCTCCGCTATGTGCCTGTTCCGTCGAAACCTTGGTAGCTCCGCCATTTGATGTGGTTGCGACTTGGTTGCGGCTGCCATGTGCCCTCGTTCCGCAACCCCAAAATCTGGCTGTTGGTTCAAATTCAAAACATTCAAAACAAGGTTTTTCAAAACAAGGGCCCCAACAGGCCCCGACCACAGTTCCTTGACTCGTCCCCGAGTCAATCACAAATTACGGTTTCTACCTCCATTGCCCTGCTTGACCCCGTGCCCTGTTCACCCTGTGTGCTTTCATACTGTGCTCGTTCCTGCTGTGCGCCTTCATCTTGTTCCTGTCCTTGCTGTGCGTCCTCAGGCGACTGTTCAAACAAGGGCCCCAACTCCGGGACCCTTTGGAACGCTGTAGCTCGGAGCTCAGTAAAAGCCGACATAGCGTGCTGCCACCCCTGGATGAGCGAGTCTGTTTCCTCAGCGAGCTTGGTGACAGCAGCCTCCTCAATGGGCTTTGGGACAACTCCTAACATTGTGCTGATCTGGGTCTCGGCTGCCGCTGCGAGCTGTTGTATGGCTCGGGCGCTAGATTGAAGGGGCGGTCGGAGCTCAGGAATGACGCGTTTGGCCTCCGCCGAGCAAGCCTCTGTGTGTTGGAGCTGTGCCTCAAGTTCATCAGCCTGGGCGTATAATTGATCCAGCCTAGCGGGGTCAGTAGCCTCTTGAATTTCCCTTGAAACCTGCTGGAGTTGGGCTGAAATCGGCTGGGTCTTGACAGTGAGGGCCAGGGAGCATTCCTGAAGGCCCTTCAGGAGGTCACGAGCCTCTCGTGCCGTGGAATGAAGTGATTCCTACATTTGAGCTTCCTGCGCCTGCTTGGCGGCCACCTGGGCTGAATAGTCGACCTCGGGCTCGGCCGGCTTGGGACGGGTCGCTAATGTGGCACGAAGCTCATGATTCTCCCGGTGTAATGCCTGAATAACAGTTTGGAGGTGGATAGCTTGCTCAGAGAGGTTGGCCGCAGCGATTTCGGGAGGCAGCACGGGAGAATGAGGCTCTACAGATGGCCAGAACTCGGAGAACATCTGGCTGACATTGGTGATCATTGCTTCCATCTGCTCCCGTGCTGTTCGGAGTTGGTCGTGCTGTTCAGTAAGTGCAGCAATTTGGTGTTGCTGCTCGACACATTTCTGCTGGAGTCCCAAATGTAATATTTCGGCCTGCTGGGCCGCCCTTTGAATCAGTAGATACAGCTAAGCTGGATTGTCAGGCTAGAAGGTGGCGGTCCCAGGAGCGCTCTGCGCCGGCATTCGCTCTAGCAACGGTTGCCCACCGGCAACTGTTCGAGTGACATGCTCAGGAGGTGAGAAGGGCATGGCCTCTGGATGTGCAGAGTCAACCATATTCAGATCTAGCGGTTCTTGCTGATCAATGTGGTTCGGTTGTGGAGGGACTGTGGCCTCCGGCGGAACCTCAGCAGACTCAAACCCGGTGCGCAGTTGCTGTGTGAATATATCAGTGAAAGGAGGGTGGGGTTCGACCACTGAGTCGATAGGTGGTATGATTGGGGCAGCACCAGAGTCAACCTTAGCCCCACGGTCCCCACCCATGAGTTCCCAGATAAGGGGGTCGGACACCGTAGCCGAGGAATTCGACGGGGGGGATGAAGTGGTAGGCGGATGAATGGTGGATGGAGCGATGGATAGTGTGGTGGGGGTATGTGGCAAGCGAATGTTGATGAACTCAGACGGGTCGATGAGGGGTTCCTCTTGAATCGGTACCTCGGTGCTTGGGGGCGGTGGTGGATCATCTGCAGTGAGGTCCACCACCGGACTTGCCTCGGTGGTGCGGGCCCTCTTAGCTTGAGGGGCCTCGGGTGGATCCCTGGACCCGCTTGTCTCGGCCATCGGGGTCGTGAGTGGATCAGCAGAGGTAAACATGATAGTGGGGATGGGGGAGGTGAGCGGAGCGGTACGGGGGTGTGAAGTGGAACGAGAGAGCTGAAATTTAGAAAATAAAGGAAACGGGGTAG
This sequence comes from Pinus albicaulis, assembly GCA_034641835.2. Lineage (NCBI taxonomy): Eukaryota > Viridiplantae > Streptophyta > Pinopsida > Pinales > Pinaceae > Pinus > Pinus albicaulis. The sequence continues at coordinate 1,579,119,150 of CM076579.1, forward strand.
CACTGCTAGAAATAACCTGGGCCGCCGCATTGAGATTCCGTACCTGGGTATTGAAGTGGCGGACGACGGGGATGAGCGGCTCGGGGATTTCTTGTGATGGCGCTGCCACCGCCGTCTCGGTAGGCTGTTGCACTGGTGCCATCCTATCAAAATTGTATCTGGGGAGCCCGTCCCGCATGTGCTTCGTGACCCCCAACCATGAACAGACTTCACGGTGGAAGGTAGCATCGTCCAACTGGAATTTCAGCGGCGTCATTCGGAAGGTTTCCGTCGGAACGCAAGCGGGGCGGAGGTAAGTATGCTTGTGACTTACCCCGAACCACACTTGCTCACTATAGTCGTCCAACAGGTTCCTGGGCACCCGTTGCTAGCATGCCACCACATCCGTCATTAGCCGGTACCACGACCGAAACGCATCCGCATTCACCAGTCTGGTACTGGGGTCATTTGAGACCTGCCATGGAGTGAATTTCATCGCGAGGGGCTGGCCCTCGGGGATCTCTGCTGGGAACCGGATGGGTGGAGTGTGCCATTTCCACATGGAAAAAGCAATAATCAGATAGCCATAAATAAAGGTAGTTGCATGCTTATAATTCTCCTCGCACGCATCGAACAGCTCTTTTAACAAGAAGGAACACCAATTCAGTTGGTGCCTTGGACACAATGTTCAGCAATAGAAATGGTATCAAGAGTGCATTCTCCCTTGGTGTAATGCCTCATTGTCTTGCTGGCAATGAGGTAACAGGCGACTTGAATCTCGGGCTTGTTAATGAGGTCGATCTTGGCTCCTTCCCCCCCCCCTGCGAGTGCCATATTTCGTATAGAAGTCCGCATCGCCCGAATTTCGTGCGCACTTGGAGGAGGTCTGGCAGGCCATTGAGACGTCTGCACCCATCTGCGAAAGCCCTGTGAGGCAATGAATATCTTCGGCATGAATGGGGATTTCCTAGGTCAGCCACAAAGACCCATTCTGAATTTCGCTGAGGAGGAAGCATGTGCACTACAGAACTGGTCTGGTGGTGCTAAAAACAGGAAGATTTCTCAAGTTCAGCAGGGACGAGGTCTGAAGGCCCCTGAACTCTGGTAACAGGCGACTGGTGGGGTTGCCGGCTGTAGTGCAGTAGTCCTCCATATATGCCTGCCGCTGGAGGGACGGAAATTTGGCAACGTTCGAAAGGTTGGTGTCAATCAAGGCTGCACTATCATATTTGCCCACAAGGGACTTGGTCTTGTGAATCCGAGTGTCAAGCTCTGGTTTAATGACGGCTAGGACGGCCTTTGGCATTTTGGCCCGGTGCTGATAGACCTGTAGAATCTGCCTTGGTCGCCTTTCCTGGTGCAATGCGTTCTGAGAATTCAACGGCTCTGGTGCAGCTGCAATTGCTAATTCGAACGGGTCCGGCATTCTCGTGCTTTTGGTGTCCATGCAAGTTATGTCAGCACCTGGCATGAGTGGCGTTGATGAGACCCCCTAAAAAATTAATTCTTGTTGGCATTATGTCTGTGATAATCGTGCAATCAATCGCATGCCAATGAGTGTTGTGACAGTTGCTGACGGTGGCATGGGGAAATGGGCGGACGCGACGGCTAAGGTTACTGCGGGTGATGGTCGAATCATGATGGCGCGGTTACTGTCAAATATGGTAATTAATGATGTAGATCTAGGCGATCCTACGGACTGACACAAGTACGGGGGTGGACTGAGTTGGACTGACGTGGAGACGGGTACAGAGCCTACAGGGATGACACACTGGAACGGCCGCCGCCCCGACCACAGTCGATTGCGATGCGGCCCCCGCAACTGAGCGGTTATTGACACACTACCTATGAACAGAGAAGACCTCCTACGCTCATCCCGATTGCAGGAGAGTTATTCAACTATGCTACGCTACGGGTGCTCTCGGGCGCGAAAGTTATTGATGAGAAATGAAAGGTATTTACTCCTGGTAGGGTTTCAGACGTGCGCCATTCACCCACCCAGGAAGAACCGTACCGTCCAGCTGTGCCAACTGAACGGCTCCGGAATCACGAATCTCGATAACAAAGTAGGGTCCCAACCAGTGCATCTGGAGATTTCCTGGGAACTTCTGGAACCTGTTGTCGTATAAAAGAACTTTGCCGCCAACTTGAAAGATTTTGTGCTTAATGTGGCGGTCGTGCCACGCTTTCTGTTGGTCTTTCTGAACCTTCTGGTGGAATTCGGCCAGAAAGCGGGCCTCATCCAGTTCCTGTAATTCATGGAGGCACTCCTGGAGGGAGGCCTCTTCCGAAAACTTCAGAGACGTGGTGGTCAACAGGCTTGGTACAATAAACTCAGCGGGGATCACAGCCTCCCAGCCGTACATGAGCTGGAACGGCGTTTGATTGGTCAAGCGCTTCATCGTAGTCTGATAGGCCCATAAGGCCGCTGATACGCGCTCGTCCCAATCATCCCGCTAGGCATTGAAAATCTTAGTCAAGCCTTTCTCAAGAATCTTATTGAAGGCTTCCACCGTACCATTAGCCTGCGGGTGATACGGGCTACTCTTATGATGCTGAACCATGAAGGTGTCCAGCAGTGTCTTGGCCGTGTCATTAATGAAGTGCGTACCCTGATCACTGGTTAAACTTCGCGGGCATCCAAACTAGCAAATGATGTGCTCAAAAATGAACCGGGCAGCGGTATCCATTATACAGTCGCGTACCACGGCTGCCTCAGCCCACCTGGTGAGGTAATCAGTGGCGGTAATGATGTACCGGGCCTTGGAGTGTCTGGTCTCCGGGGCTATGGGGCCCACGAAATCGACAGCCCACTTCTTGAACGACCGCAACACATGCACTGGGTGTAACGGAAGCTCGTCCCGGTGAGAGGGCCTTCCCGTCTGCTCGCAGACATCACATATCTTCACGTAGGCCTTACAATCAGTATGTACTGTCGGCCACCACAGGCCAGCTTGGAGCACCTTTCTTGTGGTTGGTTTCGCACCCACATGCCCTCCCGCAACACCGCTGTGACATTCCCACATTACCGCTTCCCGTTCGTGGTCAAGGACGCATCTACGCAAAACCTCATCAAGGTCCAGTTTGTATAGCTTCCCTGCGATCAATTGGTAGTCGGCGGCACGGACGACCAAATTCCGTTTCTGAAGCGGGGTATAATCCTGAGGGCATTGCCCCGTGGTCAGATAGGCGGCAATGTTGGCCAAGTAATCTGGTACAGCTTCGACTCAAAAGAGGTCAGCGTCTGGCAATTGGTCATCGAGGGAGCCGTCATTCTCCCCCATCTCCAACCTGGATAGGTGATTGGTCCCGACATTCAACCTCTCGGGCTTGACGATTACTTCAAACGTGAATCCTTGAAATAGCAGAAGCCAACGGCAAATCCGTCCTTCCATAACAGGCTTATTGACCAGGTACTTCAGGGCAGAGTGGTCCGTGAAGAACTTGAACTTGCCCCCTAGAAGATAGTGGCGGAACTTCTGAAGAGAGTACACCATCGCCAGCGCCTCCCTCTCAGTCGTGGTGTAATTCTTCTCTGCATTAGACAGTTTGCGGCTGGCAAAGTAGACCGGGTGGTCAACGGTTGTATCACCAGGTTGGGCAAAGACAGCCCCAAGTGCAACACTGGAAGCATCGATATGCACATGGAACTACTTATCCCAATTTGGATGAACTAGAATAGGCGTCGACACCAGCTTTTCCTTTAGGGTGTCCAAGGCTACCCGACACTCCTCTGTCCATTGGAAGACTACGGACTTCCGCAGAAGCTGTTCCAATGGAGCAGTGATCCTGGCATAGTTGCGGATAAACCTCCTGTAGTATCCCGTGTTCCCGAGCAACGCCCACAACTGTTTCACCGTCTTGGGGGTCTCCATGTGTATGATCACCGCAACCTTGGCGGGGTCGACGCAGACCCCTTGCTTGCATACCACATGTCCCAACAACGTGCCGAACGGAACGGCGAAAATACATTTCTTTAAGTTCAAGGAAATCTGCAGCTGGCGACACTGATCAAACATGACCCGCAACAGGGTAGCGTGTTTCTTTAATAAACTGTAGACAGTCCAGTCATCCATGTAGACTTCCAGGAACTTGTGAATGTACTCCCGGAAGGCGGCGATGACAATCCGTGAAAACACGGCCGAAGCGTTCTTCAAGCCAGACGGCATGACGTGGTACGCGAACGACCCCCATTCGGTGGTGAATGTGGTCTTAGCCTTATCTTCTTCCACAATATGCACCTGATGGTAGCTCGAAAAGCTGTCAGTGAAAGAGTAGGCTTCGTTCCCCACAACATGGTCCAACACTTCGTCGCTGAAAGGGGTAGGAAACGGATCATGAATGCAGGCATTGTTCAGACTGCGATAGTCGACACAAACCCATATCTCTGCCTTGTCCTTCTTATTCTGGATGACGATAGGGCTCACCCACTCTGCTTCCTCCATGGGAAAGATTAGACCCGTGGCCAGCATCTTATCGATTTCCATCTTAACCTTCTCTTTAACCCGCGGGTTCAGCCGGTAGGGTCGGTGCTTCACAGGCCTGGCACCCGGTTTCAGCACAATGTGCATTTCGCCAAGGTCGCCTTTGATGCCCTTCAGATATGTGACCGACGAAGGGAACAAGTCCTCATATTCCTGGAGGAGGCTGAAAATATCCTTGGTCGTCTCTTCGTCCCAGTAATCGCCTACCGTAGCCAACTTAGGCTTCCCCTCCGTACCAATGTTTAGCTTCTTTGTTTTCAGCGGCCGTAAATGGACCCCTTCGGTGGCCGGCTCTTCGTTAATGTTCCGCTCGCCTTCCTTCTCTTCGAAATACATGTGCCTCAGGTCCTCCAGACCATTGTCGTCCGGATCGCCGTCAATCCTTTGGAAAACCAACTCTCGCACAGCCTCAGGACGGGCGGGCAGCATGTCTGCGAATCATGGAAAAACAGTACCGCCCTGATAGTGTGCAATGCCTGAGATTCCAACTCTGTGTCTCCCGTGAAAGAGAAGCACCGCGCAAATTTTCTCGCGACTTTCGTCCAAGAACTAGTCCCTCGTTTCCGTTCTTCCTCCAAGTACCATGCGTGGGGAATGGTGCCTAAAGAGTGGACAAACCGATGAACCCACAGCTCTTCCGGGTATCCTATACTTCGCCACTACTCCTCACAGGTCCGCAAGTGGTCCTGCGGATTAGAAGTCCCAGAGTACCGCTGCTTGCTTCGAGGGCCTTCATCTTCTTTGAACCGTGCCCGCAACGCATCCACCACACTACTCCACCGCGTCAAGGTATTGAGGTGATTTTTCCACCACCGGGCTGCTGTAGACTAGAGGGCGACGTCCAAAAGGGGTATTCTTCTCCCTTCCGGTACGATGTCCTCAACCTTGGTAATGAAAGTGTTGACAGCTTGCATGTTTGACAGGGTGGGGTATCATCTAAACTCAGCACTGATCCAACTGACGCAGCCAACATGAGCACATTTCCGTGTGCTGGTCTCATACCCCCCCTATTTCCAGTCTTCCCATGCGAGTTCGGATCCCAGCTCCGAGCTTTGGACACTCCGCCAACTAACAGAGCCAGTCACGGTAGGGTTAATATAGTCCTCCCGCTTCCCTGCAGTCATCTGGTAGAGGTGGTCCATCATTTGAGCATCCTCCCGGTTATCCACCGTCTCGGTATACCTCGGGCCTTGATATGGGTCGAGAGGCTGAGTGACCCGGACCTCCTTCAAAGATCATCAGCTCCTTCTTGAGGTCGATGATAGCATAATTCTAAAAATCCCAATCAATGCCTAACAGGGCGGGGTAAGGATCCTTGTCTCCCATAATATCAATAACCTCAAAATCGGTGTAAGTCTTTACCCCCGCAATGTCGACCTCGACACCTTCGAGTCAGCCAGTCAGCCAGAATGCAGTATTGGTTCGCCATTCTGAGTTGAATGGGCAAGTAGGCTAGCTATGGCTTTTCGAGAGCCTCCCACGTCTTGCGCGGCAGGATGTTGACGTCAAACCCTAAATCAAGCATGGTGTCGCTAATTTGGAATCCCCCAACCTGCGTATTGAGCCGAAACTCTTTACCTGTTCGTCGCTTATTTCGCTTGATGCGCTGCACTGATTGGGGGGCTGTGCCCACCAGTTCCCCCAATCTTGTCCTCCCCTGCAGTGCCCCTTCCAAAGTACACTTGAGCTGCTGCCGCAGAGCAGCACTGTCAACAATCTTGAGGAGTAGTTGGAGCCACTCTTCAATCAGGGTTCCTGGGCGTGCTGTGGCCCAGGATCTGTCAGCAGGGGTGCCTCCAGGTCTCCCGCTTCACGCAGCTGAGCAAATGCCTCAACTGCCTCCTGAAAATACTTCTTCTGTCCCTCGGGTCTGATTACCCAATGCGGGGATGCTGGCCTGACAACTGGTGCCGGCTCCTTTCCACGAGCGTCCTCCCCCATTTTCTTAACGCCCCTCGTCACAATAGTGATGTTCTGCATGGCCGGAGTTGCGGCCACCTGCAGCTCGTCGTTTACCAAATTCGTGCCCCTCTGTCGTGCACGTTATTCCCACTTTTTGATGAGCTCGGGACAGTCTTCTGTCGCATGGGTGTTTACGCGGCACTGGGAACACCACGGACGGCGAGGGAGGGGACATTCACGAGCCACATGGCCCTTCTGGTCACAGCTATAGCATTTCACCGGCCCGCGGCCCCCAACGCGGCCTCCGCGCCCCCCGCCCCCTCTCCCTCTAAGAGCCTCATTCACCCTATAGGAGGGTCGGTCCAACCGGTCCGCGAGTGCATCGAGAGCCCGGCATTGCTCAGTGTTGTGAGTCGTGGAAGCGTAAAACTCACAATATACGTTGTTTGGCACGTTGGAATACTTCTGTAAGATCGGGCACATCCGAGGTGGATGTCCCACCGTTTGGCAAATCTCACAATACTCCGTGGTGGCTGGGTTGAGCTGGGAGGGGAACCCCGCATAAGGCTGTTGTGGCTAGTATACTCCCTGTAGATTCAGTGCCGCGCCACCCCCCGTGGGTGGCCCCCCTTGAATCGCAGCAACCGAGGGTCCCACCCCCACACCACGCAACCGAGGACACTCAATTGCGACATGGCCTTCGACCAGGCAGTGAGTACACCAAACGTTCGGCCTGGATGGTCTGACCAGCTGTATCTCCTTGATATTTTCAGTCAAGCTAGCTATCTGATGCTACAATCCCACCAAGGAGGGGTCCTGTGGGGCTGGCCCTCCCCGATATTCTTGAGGGTAGCCTGCCATGGCCTCGATCTTCATGGCCTGCTCCAAAGCGTCCTGCAGATTGTCAATCTTCTGTTGGGTGAGGGGGGTTCGCATCAAGGGAAGCAAAGCCTTGATGAACCAGTCCCTCTGATGGTTCGGATCGATCGGGTAACTGAGTTTCCTGATCGCGTCGTTGAATCGCCGCATTAGCTCCCATGCAGTTTCTCCTTCCTTCTGTTTAATTTCCCAGAGCTCGGGCAGACCCTGTTGGTCCGTCTGGGGAAGCTTAAATTCCCGGATAAAATACCGCTTCACGTCCGCAATGACGGGATTCGGGTGGGCCTCGGACCACTTGATGAACCATCGCAGAGCCCTCTCTTAGAGCATGGTTTGGAACTCTATTAGTTTCCCTGCGTTCGGCATCTGCCGAGCCCTCCAAATGGCTTCGGACAGATACCAGTGTTGCTCTACATCATCATTGCCCCGGCCCGAGAACTCGGGATACCGGGTAAAAGACCCAGCCATGTTCACTTGCGGCGGGTTGACCAGGATAAATCCTCCGGGTCCTGGTTGCGTGACTATTCCACTTGGGAATGCAATACTACTAGTGTTGCTGCTACTAATGGGTGTTGCCGTCGACACTGAACTACCGTGAAATTGGCTCAATGCTTTAAATTTAACGAAAATATTACTCAAAGGTTGATAAAGTACCAGGGGAAGGTAGGGATCCTGGCCATGCAGATTGGGGGGAGTATGGCAGCTTGGAGAACTGAATGTCGTCCACTCTTGAAACAACTGCTGCATCACAATGTACCATTCGCCATCGGAACTTTCCTCGGGCTGCATACCTTTATCATCTTCATCAGTCACTGTCTCCCTTGCTCGCTTGGCTAGGCTCCCATGCACCCATCGCACTCCCACAGCGGTCCCTTCTCGTCCCTGGGTATCCGCGTCCATCCTTCCTACCATCTGAGGCACCTCCTTCTGATTCTTCCTCTCGATCTCCCGTCTTTTCAAATCTCGCATCACCCTTCTTTGCCACCTATCAGCAATCTGTGCCCGCCGATGTGCACGTTGCTCCCTCAGCGTCCTTGCAGCCTCAGCATCCATTCCCCACTCCCCGCGTCACACTCTACGTAGCATCGGTCCCCTCAAACCTTCCCCCAGCACTGGTGGTTTACGCTTCCATACTCGTCTTATGGAATTCTATCAACCCTTCATCCACCATCAGAGCTTTAATCCACAGCGGGATCTCCTTAAGCAGCTTCCCTCTGAGCCCGGAGCGGAAGATAGCCTCGGCCTTCGAGAAGGATTGATAGCACTCAGCAGCAAACTCCACAATGTATCCTTCCAACGTGGTCTCCACCCAAAAATCCACCGCGCGGCTCAACTCGGTGTTCAACCGATGCAGAGCCACCAAGTCTCTGTGCGCCCACCTGCAGTTTATCTTTCGCGAGCCATCTCAAGGTACCTTCTTCTGTAACCTCCGCAACCAATTGTAAAGGTCAGTAGGGAACTTTCCCCAGAAAATTTTGTATGTATCACCGGCTAAATTTGAGAAAAGGACGAGTTCCTTGATCGTTGCCTCCCCTTTCTTAGTCAACTCTGCTTGCTGAATAATGAAATGGTCTAAATGATTATCCCACCATCGTTGTATCTCCCCTTCGAAGATCCGTGATACCATGGTCTAGATCCCCTCATATCATGCGGGTCCCGGCAACGGAACCATTTGTTGGCGATTGATCAGGTCTCACGGGCAAGACCCAGGTTCAGGAGTTGTGGCCAACAAAGGAATCCACTGTAGTCTAGGATCACGTCGGCATTATCACCCTACTCTGGAGAGTAGAGAGTCTCACCCAAGGCATGCTGCGACCACATGCAGAAAGGGAATAGACCAGTGGCAAGGAACAGATCCGCCACTCATTTCCATCAGTGATTAGATTGCATAGATAGAATCACATACGCAACAGCATTCAAGAAGCATACAGATATTAAGCAAATGAAATTTTAAAGCGTCTCAACCAACACACATGCATGTGAATCATACAAATAGACAGTAACCTGCAATTGTATTAAGCTCTTGGCCAAATCCCAGTTACATATATTTTCAATGGGCTTACAGATCTGATACATATGCCTTGTAGAACAGAGATTTTACATCAATAGACACTAGGAACTACAGAGACCTCATCCATGCTCTGGATTCCGCCGCAAAGTTTAGTTTCTCTCCTGCGCGCTCTATTCTCTTCGCTGTGAATCCTTCTCTTTCATCTCTATGGGACTGCTATTTATTCACCCGCTGTCGCGACTGTTAGTTCTTCTGATGTCCTTCTTCAGCTGCTTCTAGCTTTTCTCTAATTATTTGTGTGTTCCGCTTGCGTTCTTCTGTTGTATCTTTTCCTTATCTGTACTTATGCATCTAGTTTTCTCCGTTATGTGCCTGTTTCGTCGCAGCCTTGGTAGCTCCGCCGTTTGATGTGGTTATGACTTGGTTGCGGCTGCCATGTGCCCTCGTTCCGCAACCCCAAAATCTAGTCGTTGGTTCAAATTCAAAACATTCAAAACAAGGTTTTTCAAAACAAGGGCCCCAATGTATCCTCTGCCTCCGTTTCTTCCTCTTTTTCATTATGGCAGAAGGGCTAGGAAGATCCTTAGCCAAGGAAAAACATCAGAATCAACTCAAAGGAATCAAATCGATACACCAAGGACCCACAGTAATGCATCAGCAATTCGTAGATGATAAAATGCTCATGGGCGCCCCCACAGTGCAGGAAGTTCGAACCATCAGCAAAGTGCTAAAGAATTTCTCGGAGGCCTCAGGTATGGAAATCAATCTCACAAAATCCAAACTATTTTTCTTCAGCACATCCATTCCTGTGCAGAGAAATCTCAACAAAATTCTGAATATTCAAAAGAACTCCCTTCCAACCAAATACCTTGGTATACCACTCTCGGAATATGCCTACAAATCGGCCAACTGGGAAGCCCTCCTCAACAAAATGAGATCCAGGTTAAGCAGCTGGACCCACCGGGCCTTAAACATGGCTAGAAGACTGATATTGGTCAAGTCCGTCCTTCAAACCATGCCAGCATATATGTTTTCATCACTTGCAGCCCCTAAGGCGGTTTATAAATCCATCTGAAGCATCCAACGATCCTTTATCTGGAATGAAGCCTCTAAGGAATCCAAATGGGCCCTCCTCAAGTGGACAGACATCTGCAAACCAAAAATGGAGGGAGGTTTGGGCCTAAGAGACCCCAAGATATTAAGCAAGGTCGTAGTAGCAAAAATCTAGTGGAGATGGGTAGAAAATCCTAACTCCCTCTGGGGCACCTTGTGGAAAGCGAAGTATACAAATAAAATCAGGGATAAAGACCTCATTAGGCTTATAGGCACCACTCAAGGATCCCCATCTGGAATAAAGCATGGGAAAATCGACATATTATTCAGCAGCATAGCTTCTGGGAAGTGCACCAAGGCAGCACTACCCTATTCTGGGAAGATGCTTGGCAGCAGCTCCCACCCTTGGCACACCTAGATTGGAACACTCTTAAAAGAGCTATGCAGGAGGAAGGCAAGGTTACAGTAGCAGACTACTGGTAAACTGTGAGCGAGGCAACCACATGGAAAAAATGGTTATCCAGAGAATAATGGCATACCCAAGCAGGCCCAATGAATGTAGACCATATTCTACAAGACTTGGACAAAAGAAGAATCCTAAAGTCTAATAAAGAGGAAATCTTGAGATGGGGAAGAAATCCCAAAGGAACGTTCAACCTCAAAGAATCATATCAGATCTTGGCTGCCTCCTCGGATCCGCAACCAGATCACAAATGGCAAGCCCTTTGGAACAGAGGAACATGGCCAAAAATCACACTATTCTCCTGGCTGGTCATGCATAACAAGGCACTCACATGGGACAATCTGCAGAACGAGGCTTCGTAGGCCCTTCACGATGTATGCTCTGCGAGAATGGTCCAAAAACTCTCAATCACATCCTCAACACCTGTCCCACAGCTTGCTCTCTGTGGGATGACATGGCCCTGGTCTTCAGACAATCCGATAAAGACAGAAACTCCATCCAACTCTCACTCAGCAAGTGGAGATTTCTATTTTGAATGTCATTTTTAATATAAAGTGAGTATTTCAACTTGTCTCTTAAACATTAACCATCTTTTTTGGTATTGGGTTGTAATTTAAGCATATTGTGTCCAAATATCATCAAATGTTTTCATAGTAAATTCATTTTAAGAACATTAAAAGAGATTTAAAACCGATCAAAACATTACAATAAAAAAAATAAAATAAAATAAAAATCTTAAATCCTAAATTGGTATATATATATATATATATATATATAATTAATTTATTTAAGTTTTAACAATGAATTATTAAAAAAATCTATTGATAATAATCACAATAATAAATACTCTCGGATGAGAGTTCAAAAACTCTCGGACGAGAGTTTAAAAACTCTCGTCCGAAAGTTTTTCCAACTCTCGTCCGAAAAGTTTTCCCGAGAGTTTTGTGACCACAACTCTCGGACAAGAAAATGCATAACTCTCGTCCGAGAGAATTTTAACTCATGTTAAACCCGACCAAACTCTCGTCCGAAATATTTAAAATCTCTCGGACGAGAATTTTGAAAACTCTCGGCCGAGAAATTTAGTTGACTTTTTTCTCGGCCGAGAAATTAAAAATTTCTCCCGAATTCTAACCATCCGCCAAAAATTGTTTCCCAACTTCGCGATTTGACCCATATCAATCAGAGGACAAATTTTTTTATTGAATACCTGTTTTGAACTTGCTTTGACCCTCTTCATTTACAGCTCCATCCATTGGTGCCAAAAAATTAATTCCTAGGGCTTGAAAATTTGTCTCTGTCAACAACTTCACTAACCCCTGTCCCTTGACCAACTTGGTGGGTTTGGTGTCCAAATCATACTCTTAGATTTTTTCTATCCACTTCCCCCTTTTTCCTTCAACATCACTTTCGAACAACATGTCTTTCACAATAGAATTAGGAACATAAGTAGTTATTTGGGTTTGAAACACATAATTCCTGAAGGCTTTCAGTGCTTTGACCAAAGCATATACTTGTTTCTCCAAAATATTGTATTTGAGCTCAGCATATCTAAGAACTTTGCTGAAAAATGCAACTGGATGCTCCTTATTGTCTTCATTTTTCTGCAACAACACAAGAGCAATAGTAGTGGGGGATGCGAATGCAAATACCTGAAAGGATTTTTGATAATCTGGGCTAATCAAAATTGGGGCTTCCTGCAGTTCTTTATTTATTTAAAAAAATGCATCTCTTTCTTCCTTATCCCATTTCACTTCTGCATTTTTCTTCAACATATCTGATATACTTCTCACGAACTCAACATAATTGGGCATAAACCTCCTTAGAAATTTTATTTTTCCCAGGAATCTCTGGATATCCTTCTTTCTTCTGGGTAAAGGAATAGTCTGAATGGATTCCACACTTGCTGGGTCAATCTCTACTCCTTGTTTAGAAACTATGTGACCCAATAATTTACCTTCTTCTAAGGAAAATAAATATTTCTTGGGATTTAATGATAGAACAAACTTTCTGCACTTTTGAAAAGTTTTTTGCAAATTCTCCAAGTGTTCATCATCTGACCCTGAGAAAACAGTTACATCATCCAAATATATACTTGCAAACTTGTCACCAACGAAGGCTATGTCCATGGCCCTCTGAAATGTTGCACCTATGTTCATAAGGTCAAATGGCACCCTTGCATACATGAAGGTTCCCCAGGGCGTAGTGAACGCAGTATTCTTCTGATCTTATTTTTCCACTGCTACCTGATTAGACCCAGAAAATCCGTCAACCATAGACAACTCGTGAGCTCCTATCACCTTCTATAACACATAATCCATTTTTGGCAAAGGATAATTATCTTTTAGAGATGCTCGGTTCAAGTTCATGAATTCTACACATAGTCTTATCTCTCCTTTCTTCTTTCTTACAGGGACCAGATTAGAAACCCAGTCTGAATATAATTTTCGCTTGCAACAATTTCTTAACTTATTTTTCTATTGGAGCTAACAACAATGGATTGATTTTTCTGAGCTTCTGTCTATGTGGTTTGAGTCCTTCCTTCAATGGAATCTTATGCTGAATAACTATTTTGCCACATGTTTTTAGGTCTTGATACGACTAGGTGAACACATCCATATATTTCTTAAAAATATCAATGTATCTTTCTTTGTAGTTTTTGGGAACACCTATGAACAATTTCAGTATTTTGGGTTCCTGTTGAGTTCCGAAATTACAATCTTCCATCCCTTCTTCTTGATGTTTTTCCTTTGAATCAACAACAACATCATTAGAATCGAATAATATTTCAAGGGGAACTAACCCTTTGGGGAGCTCATTATCTTTCAATTGGATAATCTTATGTTCACCTATTTCTATTTGTTCTTCCTCTTTGTCTATCTTAGCGTCTTCAAAGTTTCCAATCATGGTCAGGACCTGAATTATCTGTTCATCATCGTTAAACACCTGACAATGTTTCACATTATCAGGGATAGAAGGTTTATGCCTAATTTCAATCTCATAAATTAACCTTAGATTTATTGGAGGTTTGAAGGTGTTGGCTGCAATTGCTAAAGAATCAGCCAATATATTCTCCTCCCTCGGAATATACTAAAGATTGAATGCTTTAAAATAGTTTTCTACCAAAGATCCCACACTTCATTCCTATATGTCTCAATCTTGGATGCTTGGTTTGACAATGATTTTTAATATGCCTTATTATCAATTCAGGGTCAGCAAAAATTGAAATACATTGAACTCCCATCTTTTTAGCAACTTGAAGGCTTGGAATTAAGGCCTCATACTCATCCACATTGTTTGTTGAATCAAATTCTATTTTAAAAGAGAAAGGCATGAGGTTACCTTCTAGTGATATCGCAAGAATATATCACCTGCGCCCTCCTTGGAGTAGGCACCATCAAAGTAGCACTTCCAAATATTCCTTGAGTGCAGCTCATTATTTACAATTGCTAAAGAGAGCTGCTTCCCTATGTTTTCAGCAAATTCTACATCTTCATGTAGAATGAAACAAGAAAGGTCTTTTGTTTCTTGACTATAAATGGGGGAATTTCCTGCATCTTTCTTGGAGGTGGTATTCACAAACCTTGTTTCTCTGTAAAACCTCCTTTATTCCCCATTAAAAATTGGAATGATGACATAAGTGAAATCTAATTTTAGTACACCTCCCAACTTTTCTCCCCAAGATCTTGACAAGAGCATTCCAAACCTGGCTGGGACGTCAGCAACCACTACATCCATGACTATACTCTTTGTTGGGATTTGTGCCAACGAAACTGCTACATATATTATGGGATTTGTTGGGATTTTGTGCCAAAAAAATCACGTTTTTCATGCATTTCTCATTTTTTGTGTAGTAGGATCCATCGAAAGTGTGAAACATGGGCACTCCTAGGATGAGGAATTAAATTTTGCATCCAACGAGTACTCCCGCTCGAAATTTGAGTAAAAACATTGGGATAATGGTTGAAAATACGAGTTGGAAAAGTGTTTTTTTCTTTTTTCCTTATAAATTTTGATGATGCAATCAAATATTATTTTATTATTTCCATTATTATTTTATAATTTCCTTAGGAGGCTGATTTTAGACCTCAAAATTCCTCTAATGTTTGGTATGTGTTAAACTGCTGGGTCTCCCCTTGGAATTGTGGAACTCCTCGGCGATTAAAGATATTGCCAATCGTATTGGCATCTTTTATTTTTGGGACGAGGGGAGTTTGGCCAACTAGACAATAGAATGGTGTGGGTTTCGATGGAATTTGCTATGGGGATAAGGTTACTGGAAGAATTGGAGGTTCAGTGGAGTAGCTTCAGTTTTCTGTTGCACATAGATTATTGGGGGGTGCCCTATCGTTGCCTACAATGCCACGAAATACGTCATCTTATGGCATCGTGCTCCATGAAATTTCCACCTTGTTGGAGGCCTCACATCAAGTATTTTCATGGTTCAACTATTTGCAGGCTTATGGATGATACTCCAGGTAACCCTGTCTCTCCCATGTTTGAAATTGTTTTGGTTGCATTTGTCGATCGTTCATTATTCAATGAATGTGAACATTTCCTTTCTCCTTTTTAGGATGGGTCCTTTTTTCCCTCTAAATATCCCGTGGCTATTCCTCTTGAGGTTGTCCCTTTTTTAGCCCCTTCTAAGTTGGGTCCTTGTGTTGTCCTCCCACAAGCTCTTGGGGACACTCCGATTATTCCTTCCTTGTCCCAATCATTTAGGCTGGTGACATCCTCTGACTTATATGTGGGTCTTGATGATGGCCAAACATCGACCTTGGTTTCGAGGGAAGAATGTTCTATGAATCCCATATATTCTCATAACCCTCTCAATTCTCTCGATCTTGTCGAGGCTAGGGAGTTAGCTGACAACCCCGCTCCCCCGCATACTCTGAATGAGGGACATGATTTTTCTTCGGACACAAAACTGGAGGCAATTTCATATGCCTCACATGGTCTGGAACCCTTGACAACTAAAAGATATTTCGTCCAAGAAATAAAGGATACCCCTAGTCCTACATCCAAAAGGAATGTCACCCATAGAAAGAAGCGGGCTCCAAAATTCAAAAAAATATCGACCTGTGCCTTGTCAGTGAAGGAGACACCTTCCCCTGGCATGAAGTCTCCTTGGATGGATGAACAAGGAATGCCTCTTGTTTAAATTTCTTCTTTTTCACCTGGTCATTCCAAATTTCTTGACATTGATGGTTTATGGGCCCTTAGAGGGGATATGCCCGAGGAACATGGTCCCCCATGATCATTCTGTCCTTGAATGTCAGAGGTCTGGGAGTGACCCAAAAAATTAGCTCCCTGAGAGGAGTTATTGGGATGAAAAATCCTTCTCTCATCCTCATACAGGAAATAACGGTCCCCCATGAAAAGACATGGGAAGCCTTTCTGTCTATCTGCCTAGAATGGTGTGTTTGTGCCACTGATGTGGTTTGTAACTCAGGTGGGTTGGGGGTGATGTGGAACCCTAAAAACATCGAACTCAAGGCATATGTTTCCTCTCTAAGTATAATATTATCGGATCATTTGGCAGGTTCGAACCATCAAATGCATATTATCAATTAGTAATCTCCTTTCATTGGTAGGAGGTAGTTTTGGGACTGGGTATCGGGCTCGAGCTTGTTGGGGCTGGATTCATTATTTATCGCAGGTGATCTCAACTTATCCATGGGTCTTGGGGAAATTTGGGGCGTAAAAGCCAAAGAGGACCGTCTGAATGGTTATTTTAAGGACATGTTTGATGCATACACCTTAAATGATGTTGCCCTGCTTCCTTTAGCACTCACATGGAGGAGAAAAAGAATTGGGTCTGAGGGAATATCAAAACTCTTGGAAATTTTTTTTTATGAGCTCAACTCCTCATAGAGTTTTGGTTGGTCTTCAAACTAAAATTATCCATTCCTTCCTATCTGATAACGAACCTAATGTGCTTGCATGGAAGGAGGTGGACATACAATGATACTTTCCCTTCAAATTCAATGACAAGTGGTTGAAGATGAAGGACTTCGATTCATTGGTTTTTCAAGCTTGGGGGAGGGAGATCATACCTGCTCAATCGGACAATATGACATTAATTTGTGAAAATATTAAGGTTATGAAAAAGGACATTTTCTCTTGGTGAAAATCGATGAGAGAGAGTGATTTCAAAGTACTCACAAACATTGAGGAATTGTATAATGATCTTGCTCATCCTCTCTTCTTCTTTGAAATCTATCGCACTAAAATTATGGAACTTGAGGGAGAAAAGAGGAAAATCCTTTTATCACATGAGGAATATTTTCGGATTAAAAGTAGGGTTATATGGTTGGAAGCTTGGGATAATAATTCCGGTTTTTTTATAGGTTTTCTAATATGAGGAAAATATAAACTCCATTAGGGGCATTTGGGATGGAGTCGGTCGTCACTTCACATCGCTACAAGACATTGAAAGGGAAATTGTCAATCATTTTAGCAGATTTTACAGGCAACAAGAGCATGATATTGGGGTTCAATTGGAGTTCATAAATCACGTATCGGAGTTTTTCTCGGCAACTCACAACGTCGATATGGGAAAGTCAATTACCAAGGAGGAATTATTGACTATGATCAAATATTCTACAAGAGAAAAGAGCCCCGAGCCTCACGATTGGGGAATGGATATCTTCCACCATTTTTAGGAACCAATGTTCTTAGAACTTCTTTCCATGTCTGAGGGTTCTCAATTTAAAGGATAAATTATTGCAGCCATCAATGCCTGATTCATCACTTTGATTCCCAAATCGGATGCCTCCAGATCATTTTTAGTTTACCGACCCTTTCCACTTTGTAATTCTGTGTATAAGATCATTTCTAAGCTTATAGCTTGCAAAATTAAGCCAATGTTGTTTAAGTTTATTACTCCGGAACAGTTCAGGTTCTCGAAGGGAAGGAAGATTCATGATTTTGTAGTTATTACTAAGGAAATGTTACAGTCAATGAAAGTATGAAAGCTAAAGGCATGCCTTCTAAAAGTCGATTTGACCAAGGCCTACGATTGTGTGGATTGGGAGTTTTTAAAGCTGGTGCTGATCAAAGTTGGTCTGTCACCTTGCAACACAAATTGGATCATGGCCTCTGTAAAAACCATAAAATTTTCAGTGATCATCAATGGCATGCCCTCTCAATTTTTTAGGGCTCATAGGGGTCTCCGGCAAGGATGCACCCTTTCTCCCCTCCTTTTCCTTCTCGTCATAGATTTCCTAAGCCTTAAAATGAGAGACATGAGGATGAGGGGGTAGATATTAGACTTTAAAATTACGAGGAACACTACAATTTTGCATCTATGTTTTCTGGATGACTTATTGTTCGGTGGGGAAAAAGAGCCTGGTGAATGGATTATCGTTCATAATATCATTTATTCCTTTGGCGAGGCATCTAGTGTACTGATGAGAAAGGAAAAATCTTTACTGATATATGGGGATAGAGAAGATTCAAAAATCAAACAAATTTGTAGCCTATTTGATGTCCCATGCAAAAATAGGGATTCTGGTTTTTAGTACCTTGGGATCAGACTTAAACCAAATTGTTACGGTAATAAAGATTGGGACTGGATGATCAATATATTTGAGAAAGAATTGTTAGGATGGTAGCACAGGTGGCTTACGAGGGGGGGGGAGTTGATTTTTCTAAAATCAGTACTCTAAAAAATCTCGATATATTGGATGTAACTTTTCTTGCTTCCCAGGGAGATTTTGCACAGGTTATAATCTATCATGGCTAAATTCCCGTGGTCAGGAAGCAACCAAAGGAGGAAGTTCCACTTGGCAAGATGGCAAATATTGGCTAGGACGATCAAGGAGGGTGGCTGGGGCATCTTAAATCCTAGAAATTTCAATAAATCGCTCGTTATAAAAAACACATCGAGGGCAATGACTAGTACCAACCTCTGGTCCACCATTGTTAGAGAAAAGTACATGAGCGGACAAAATTTAGCTACATGGATTCGAAATGGAGCTACAAGTAAGACAAATAAGTTTTATATTTCATGTGGCATGATGAAAAACCTACAATAGCTCATGGTTTTCACTCGATGGGAAGATGGCAATGGTACTCAGATTGAGGTGGGTCTAAACACTTTGAAACGGATGAAAGGGAGCCATTCCTTATCTGTATAGTTACTTGAAATCATCATAATAGAGGCATTTATACTCTACACCAGAGCCTCAAAAATCATAACAGTAACTATGTGTTCCATGGATGGAAATTGGTTGAGGTGTTGGGACATGAAGGGCCTTGTGCTGTAGAATGGCAACATTACCTACACCTAATGAGACAAGAGAGCATATCCATCAATTCCAATGAAGATCATATGGTATGGGATGGTAATTTTAAGAAGGGGCAACCAACGGTAAAGGAAATCTACCGAAGATTACCTGCTTTCGAGAAGAGATTGACGAAAACACATGGTTTCAAGATACCTAGAAAGGGGATCTTCCAAACAAATTAAAGCGTTTCAATTGGCTGCTATTAAAAATTCGAGTGTTTACATGGGAAAACTTATAGTGTCGGGGTGTTTTTGGGATGAACATATGTATTTTGTGCCATAGGGACTAGAAGACATGGAACATGTGTTCCTCTCTTGTTCTCATGCCTAGGAAGTTTGGGACGGGGTTCTAGGATTTTATAATCTCTATGCTTATCGAAGGTTTCATTCTGTGAGATCATGTTTTCTATACTGGTATAAAAAACATAGGAATTGCTAATCCCTTCCTATCTACATATTCTCGTCAATATGGCCTACCAAGAAGACAACTATATTTGAATAGAAACCAACTTCTGTCCATGGGGATATTATAAAAGCAGTGGCATTCTTCAATGAGATTGGTCCGATAAAGAGAAAAGAGAAACTTAGGCACGTTAGATACAAAAACATTTGAAGGGTATTTCTTGTGGGGTTTTTTGATGGAGCCTGCAAGAAGAGAAATTGTGGATGTGGTGCTTTCATAAAAATATATCTAAGTTTCTATTATTAGTTCTAGTGGGAAGGAGGAAAAGGAACCAACAACAAAACCGAGATTATAGCCTTGTCGGGTGTGTTATCTGCTGCAAAGTGGTTGGGGATCGAAGGATTGCAGGAATATGGTGGCGCAAAGGATATCATAGATTGGATAATGGAACACAATTAGTTTAGCCCACCCATTTTATCCAATTGGATGAATCACAATAGAATCGTGGTAAATTTCTTCCAACACTTCTATTTTGATCATATATTCAGAGAACATAATAATAATAAAAAAAACATGTATGAATAACATGGAATCTGAGAGACATGATATTGTTCTTCCTCTTTTATTTATAATGAAATAAAATGTTTATTCGTATGAGAAAAAAAACCTATTGCTAGATAAAACGATTATGGAAAAGTTGTTGGGGAAAGAAGTGAGGAATATACAATAAAAAGGTAAACCAAAAAGTTTGCACCAAAGTGCCGAAGAATATGGATTTGGAATCTCTAGCATCCAATTAGGGCACGTATGTCCAGGCTTTTGGTTAAGATCTCAAAGCTCAGACATTTTAAGCCTTTTCGTGCATTGTGCCCTCTATTTTATTTATTTATTCGTCTAGTTTTATCAGGTTGGTAAGGTTTACTCCTATCACTACGCATAGGATTTTCGTATATCATTGCTTTTGGTTTCTTTACGAGAAAACAATTGGTCGCAAGTTACCTTGTGCAACAAGCAACCCATTGCCGTTTTTCGTTACTCCTGAATCATTGATTTTGATTCTTCTATAGACCCACATGCACATAGTGGAATAAATAATTTTGTTTCCATCGTTAAATCCTTTCATTGTCCTCCCTGGTATGGATCGACGTAGACATTTTAGAATAAACCCACCTAAAATTCCAAAAGATCTACCTAGTAAAACTGCAACCCATACAGGCAGGCCCAATCTCCCATTTACTCAATTGTGCAATGCTGTGTCATATCACTCACTCAAACCCACTTTCACGCAGATAACAGTGAGTTTACTGTGAACCACACAATTCACAATTCAGTGGCAACCACGTCCTCCGAAATGATTGCCACAATTTAGTGGAAGCTATAATCCAAATTTGACGTTCGAAAAGTTGTAGTATCGCCTTCACGGGCACTAACTCTCTCGTTTCCTTTTTATAAATATTGCACTTAGCTGGAGGAGAATGAACAAATACAGAGGAGTTCGCTCCGCTGCCAGTATGCATCATGTTCCCCCGCTCAAGAAAAGAGCCCCTCAATTGTAGGGCGCTTTTAATTCTCAACCTCACATTACTGTTTTTCTTAAATAGCAAAGTCGAATGCGATATTGCATCCACCGCCACTGAAGAATCGTCCAACGAGCTCATCGTCTACTCAGCTTGCAACGTCGAAAAGTATTGGAATGGCTCTGCATTTGAGCGCAACCTGGAAAAACTCTTCTACATACTAACTCGCAATGCAATGTTGACGGGTTTTAACACTTCCGCCTACGGCGCCGGGAGCAGCCAAGTGTTTGGGCGTCTTCAGTGCAGAGCTGATTTGTCTCTGCCAGACTGCCGTGCCTGTTCTCTCCACTCCCTCCATTCCATTCGCCAGGAGTGTCCAAACGCTCTGGGCGCTCGGGTCCAGCTCCAGAATTGCTTCCTCCGTTACGAAAAATATGATTTCATTTACAAGTTGGACACCAACTTGTGGTACCGTCTTATCAGTGACAATAACGTTGGCGATCCTAGATTCAGAGTCGCTGTCCGGAATCTGATGGTCGATCTGTCTGCGAGAGCGACATCCAACAATTATAAGTTTGCTGTGGGAACGACAACTGTGAATTTCTCGCCAAGAAATTCGTCGACGATTTATGGGATGGAGATGTGCTGGAGAGACATGTCTCCCAATGACTGTGCAGCGTGTCTCTCCAGAGGGCTGGAAGATATCTTTAGTTGCTGCCCCCAGAGGGCGGGAGTTCAAGTATTCTTTGGAAGCTGCAGTTTGCGGTATGAGGTTTATGCTTTTGACAAATACTCTTAATTTGCTCACTATGTGTCTGTTCTGCTCCCTCATGCGGAGGAGCCTTCTGCTATATTTCGTGAAACAATAGCAACTACTAAACATGATCAACAGCAGTTAATTTTTTTGCTTCTTTTCGCTAACAGTGAATCTGTAACCGGTGTGGTCTCACATAATTGCATAATATGAGATAGATTTTGTCTGTGTTAAAAAGTTAGGAATTTTAGGGATTATGTTGAGTTTTGTGAAAAAGATTATGTGGAGAGGATTATGTTGAGAGTTTTATGAAGAATAAATGACTCATAATATTGTAATTTTCTTTATAAATTATTGTTTTTGGCCACTATAGAATGAAGGTTGGTCATCCACTATCCTAATAAATAATATGTAATAGAGTGGTTAAATTAATGAAATTTGATTTATACTTTATGTAATGGATGCTGATTTAATGTATTGATGACTTGATGCATATATTAGTCGACTTTTCTTGATGAATTAATGTTACATGTAGACCATAGGGTTCTTCACTTTGCATGATGAATTAATGTTACATGTAGACTATAGAGTTCTTCACTTTGCATGATGAATTAATGTTACATGTAGACTATAGAGTTCTTCGGTTTGCACTAGAACCGAGGATGATTAGTTGAGTTTGTGGGCTCATAATCCATAGGTCCTATTAGTTGAGTTTGTGGGCTCATAATCCACAGGCCCTAGCATTGAGACCATAAAAATATTGAAAACAAAGAGACTTCATAATTCATTTGCATCAAGTGGTATCACGGCCCAGAAGATTCTTGCATGTAGTGTGGAGGAAGAGAAGCAGTGAAAGAATGTTCAAGTTGATTAAAGATCTGGTAAGAGATTTGTTTTCTTTGTGCACTTGACAAGAGAGGAAGGTGAGAAAATTTGCAACAACCTAGAGAAAGTAGTGCTCAAATGGTTTTAGAGGAAAGAACTCCTAAGTTGCCAAAACTAGAAACTCAAGAGAAAGTTTGGTGAGGTATCATGTAGTAAGGTGGAGACTTGTTATTGTAGAGGCATGTTGGAAATCACTAGTTGAAGCTATTACAAGAATAGTGCACCATGTTTGTTTTCTTTTAATGTAACATAAATACAATTTAATTAAGATAGAATTAATAATATTTTACATAATAAATTTATGTGCTTCATAAAGAAAATTATCCCAAAACCCAAAAAGTTAACTACCAATTGCACCAGATGTTGCAAACGAAATGCCGTAAGTTGATAACATAATATGGAATTTGCATTAAGAAAAAAATTTTGTTTTTCATTCAAGATGAGGTTTTACTCATCATTAATAAAATATGTATTGGAAACAATAACACCTCAATTAGATGATTTTGTCTGAAACTTCTTCTTTTTCCTTGTAACAACTTGTTATATGCCATACATACCATAAATTGAATCCTTGGCACAGGAATGGCGAGAGTGAGATCTAGGGTTTTTGCAAGTGCATAAGATGGCTTTGTTAATGTGGGTAAAAAGCATATTGGGGCTGAAGAAATTGGAGAAAAGGTCAACATTGGAGGTCTAAAATCATGAAGTAACTTATCATTTTTCAGTTCTTCATTATAATTCCCTCATTTATATTTTCAATGGGTTTTGGCCCAAAGCATTAGTGGATCTACACCTTGTGGTAAAAAAACATATGATATTTACCTATGTTCTAAAGGCTTTTTTATTGTACAATTTGAATCATAGGTATAAATTAATGGGCCAACTTGAGGTTGGTTTTGTATAAATTAATGGGCCAACATTGATATTCACACTCATCCCATAATTATATAATTTATGATGGAAAGTTTTGAATCTCAAGACTACAAATGTGTCTTGGAAATGATTTGGATTGAATACTCAATCTTGTGTTACACCATCACAAACCATCATAGGAATACAACTTGAGGTTCGTTTTGTATAAATTAATGGGCCAACATTGATATTCACACCCATCCTATAATTATATAAGTTATGATGGAAATTTTTTAATAAGGCTACAAATGTGTCTTGGAAATGATTTGGATTGAATACTTAATCCTGTGTTACACCATCCCAAACCATCATAGGAATACAATCTCGAGGCTACAACTGTTTCTTGGAAATGGTTTGGATTGAATACTCAATCCTATGTTACACCATCCCAAACCATCATAGTAATACAACTTGAAGTTGGTTTTGTATAAATTAATGGGCCAACATTGATATTCACAACCATCCCATAATTATAGAATTTTTGATGGAAATTTTTGAATCTCAAGGCTACAAATGTGTCTTGGAAATTATTTGGATTGAATACTCAATCCTATGCTACACCATCCCAAACCATCATAGGAATACACCTTGAGGTTGGTTTTATATAAATTAATGGGCCAACATTGATATTCACACCCATCTCATAATTATACAAATTATGATGGAAATTTTTGAATCTCAAGGCTACAAATGTGTCTTGAAAATGATTTGGATTGAATACTCAATCCTATGTTACACCATCCCAAACCATCATAGGAATACAACTTGAGGTTGGTTTTGTATAAATTAATGGGTGAACATCTTGAGGTTGGTTTTGTATAAATTAATGGGTCAACATTGATATTGACACCCATCCCATAATTATGCAATTTATGAGGGAAATTTTTGAATCTCATGGCTACAAATGCGTCTTAGAAATGATTTGGATTGAATACTCAATCCTATGTTACACCATCACATTTTCTCTTAAGAGTTTGATATGAAGAAAAATAGTCTTGGTATACAAGAAAGTAAATGTCATTTTAATATGGAGACATTTTTGGAAGGAGATATTGTTCTTTATGTTATGGTTTATTTTCTTAACTCCAAGCTTGGTTTAGCTTTTCTCTATATACACAAGAAAAAAATACAAAGTAAAATCACAAATTTAAGTTATAATTTTATATTTTATAATTACAATATTTAGTTTATTATTAAAATATTTTACACACATTTATTTATTCAATTAAATTTAATCCTAAAATTCTCTTACCTAATCCTCTTTTTCAATATATATTGGATTTCCATTTATTAAAAACAAAGGGAAATATTACGAACCTCCTAAAGTTATAAAAAGTAACTAACATGAAAAATTAAAAAAAACTCCTAGTGACAACATAAAAATGTTAATTTTAGTTGAATCATTGAAAAAATTAAAAGTGATAATAACTCTATACGTTATATCATTAAAAAAAAATCAATTAAATTTCTACAAATTTACTATTTTTTACAATCAAATTTGGACAAATTTACAATTTTTTTATAAATGTATGAAACAATAAACAAATTATAAAAACACAAATGTAAAATATGATACTTTAGAAACTGGAAAATTAAAAATATCTTTCATAGTATTTCAACAATTTACATAAAATCTAGTTAAAATATCTTAATTTCAAAATATTTATATCTTTATCAAGTCATTATTCTCTTTATTTTTTTAAATAATATATTTAATAATTATTTTTACTAAAATGATATTTATTACTTTTAAACAATAAAATGTGATTCCTATTAGTAAAACATTTTATAATAATTACTAAAACAAAATGTTCTAAATGAAACCAAACACTAATCAAAATAACAATTTAAGAATAAATAGTAAGTTAAAAAAACACCGTTACTATAGAATTTCCATATGCATACATTTGATTCTGTCTAGGCTCTATTTATTCATGCATTTGGCTCAATTGGGAAAGAGTTTACCTATTGTTAATAACTCTAGGATATCTTCAAACTGATTTGGTGAAAAAAAAAGAGTAAAAAAATGTTTATATAACAGAAACATAAAAATTTTAATCTCATCATCCTAGTATAAACTGCATTTCTTAACTAACTCGAACTTTCAATACAATCTAAAAAGAAAAAATAAACTTTAATCCATTTTGATCTCACAAATTTTCCATTATCTGAAAAACAAATAAACATTAATCCATTTTCATATCACAAATTTTCCACTTCAATAGCACAAATTTCCGTTCGGTGTTTCAAAGCAGTAGTATTGTAATTACTGGATATTCGCTCCACAGAAAGAGGGGTAACCACACATACTCGTGAGACACCAGTCAACTTGCAGGCGAGTTAATTATGCAATGCCATATATAGGTTTATTTTCCGATTTCACTTATTCTATTTTTTTTTTTTTTTTTGTTATAAGAGATAAACGTATGGTCACAATTTTATTTTATTGATTTTGACCTCTAGTAGTACCTACATTGGAGACAACTTACTTCTCGTATTAACATTGTGCTTCCATTCTGTCTTCCAAGGGGTCGCCATTGATGTTGCAGGCAAGTCTTCTCTCCTCTCAGATTTTATGAAATGTTTCACGTTCAATTTCTCCTAATTTGAGATTGAGGTTAATGAAATTTTACTTATTTTGAAATTGAGATTAATGAATACCTGAATGTAATGTTGTGTGATTAAAGGAATGGAGGTTGATGCACTCCCTATACCCTGCAATGTATACAAGTGAGAAAAGTTGAAATAATCACTAGGATGAAAAAATAGAATTATAGAACCTTAAAGGAACTGGATGGTGTTACATTTAGCAGCACGATTAGTGAACAAGCTAGAATTTGGCTGCAAAGTAATAGCCACCAACAAATGATAAAGTGCCCAACCTTATTACCAAAAGGAGATGTAAAACCCCAGAGTGTGAAAGTGAAGTTTGGGAATAGCCGAGAGATGTAAAACCCCGAGTGTGAAAGTGAGGATTGGGAATAGCCGAGAGATGTAAAACCTAGTGTGACAGTGAGGTTTGGGAATAGTCGTGACATTCACACTTGCAACATGATCCAATCACTTCATTATTAATACAGATATAGATACATGAAAATATGATGAACATATCATTTTATTATTAAAAAAATATTATTAACAATAATAATAAATGTAAAAAGTGTCGTAAGATTTTGAAAGAGATCCAATTAATAACTTCTTTAATTTTCTCTGTTTTCTACCGAAATTGAATTGAAATATGACAAATATTAACATTTTCACTATTTTCGCAAAAGTGACTCCTAAGCTTATTCCTCAGATCGTGGGAATTAAGGAGCTGAAATTATCGCACCTCAAAAGACATTTGCAGCTTTATTTTTCATGAACATGATTTCTCAGCTTTCTCAGCTTGCAGGATCCTTAAGTTGCTGTCATAACGCTAATACTTTAGTATGTGTTTCCAGTTTTTTGACACGTATTTTTTAATTTTAATCTTAATTAAAAACTACACTCTAATTTAATCTTAATCGTATTACAATTTTACCTTAAAGTAATTTTTCGTCTAAATCAATCCTAATTTATCTTATCTGTAAGTGAAAAACAACATTAGAAAATTAATATAAAACTTCAACATACTAATTCCGGCTATCCTCTTACAGTCGACTTATATTTGAAGCAATCAGATTCAAAGTTATAGTTAGTTAAGTGTAATGCAAATTTTGTAGATAGAGAACTCATAGTTTTGTTTTCCAACGATTTTCTAGTTTTGAAATTTCAATTACAGCAATTAAATGAAAACCTATGATAATATTTATTAAGAATCACAAGAAATTTTGCATATGATCTGAGGTTGTATACCTACCTGACCACAATTGCGATGAGAACTACAAATATAATAAACACGTGCAAGGGATCTCGTAAAACGGTTTGCCTTCGATATTTTCTTAAGCGTAAACATTACGCACAGTATATATTACAATGAGTTTTGATTTCAAACTCGTTTTGAGAGTAGCCATTAATATAACAGAAAACAAAAACCTTAATGCTTTCTGATAAGCAGCCAAGTGAAGACAAAAAGCAGAAGTGAATCTTACTGAGGAATAATTGGAGCATAAATTGACTCCTGGCTCACCTCCTAACCTTCTCTCTGTATCATGAATCAGCGATAAAAACCTATCAATATTACCACAAAACATATTTGAAACAAGAATTTTGGGTTCTCTCGTCCTCTCCGACTCACAAATCAACCATAACACCCTCTCAATATTAGTCTAAATTCTGATTGCATGTTTGTTTTTCATTTTGTAATTACTGAAATCAAAAAATTAACGAACTCATGAATTAAAAAAATTCAAACAAGAACGAAAAAAATACCGAGCCAAAACGAACGGATGATGAATTAAAAAGATTCAAACAAAAACGAAAATACAAAACCAAAATGAACGGATCCACCGATGATTGAGAAAGCCACACTGATTTCAAAGAATAAACAAAATGTGTGAGCGATGGCTTTGGTTTGGAAATTCCTCAACAGCGTTACAGAGCAGGGAAGTCAAGCTGATAACACTGAAATTTTCATTGAGGTCCATCTTGATACCAAAAGAAACACGGAACTTTTGCAATACAAAGGTGAAACTTCTCGTCTAGATGCACAGAGAACATCTGAGAAATAATGGTGATAAAAGGTTAGCCAAGTGGATATTAATAATTAAAGGTAGAATATAAGGTGGAAGAAAGTGAGTTAGTTACTTAGTTAGTTAGGTTGAAGGAGACATTGGATCTAATGGTCTAAAACATTTTAATCGTCTAACATTTCATCTAATGGCCCAAACATTGACAGACTGGCAGCTAGGAAAGTTGTTTTCAAATAATAACGCCTTACGGCGTAATAAAATATATTGAAATTAAGGAATGGTTTGTTATGGTCAACCTGTTAACTTTAATTTATCTAGATAACCTGCTAAATGATAACATACAATCGCATACAACCCCAGCAGAGACCGATGAGCAAGTAAGATCTTCCAGGCCTCCATAGTCCTTTTCTATTAACGACTTCGACTTTCTTACAGTATATTGCATATTAAATATTGCAGTCATAAACACTGTATGGTAGAATGTGTTCACAATTTAATTTATATGGGTTGATAATGTATCCAATCATGTTATCACTGCGAAAATGAAAGTGTCGGAGGCAATTCGATAGACGTTATTTTAAACGAATTATTGGATTTTAATAATTTCATTTTGACTTAAATATTATACATACATAATTTCAGTCGCACGGGTTGAAGGATTCAATAGTGTTAGGTAACTTTCGCTTAAGTGGGTTCCATTGGCAAATGGTATTTTACATTTTAAATAATAATAATAAAAGTTTAGAAAGAAGGTATATATTTATATATTCTTCAACAAATAAATAAATGATGCATGATTATGGGTGGAATCGCATCAATTAGAATTGCTTTCTATATAATATAAATATGTGGAGCCATCTGAGTTTTACATTTATGAATAATATTGCATTAGTATTTTTATGAGGATAGACTTACATAACATATATGAAGAGTGGTTTATATATCCTATTGTAAAGATTTTGAACTAAATCTTATACATAAATGGATATTCAATATTATTAATTTAATTTATTGATAACTTTCCAATAAATTTATCTATATCAGTTATATCCCAATTACTTAAGAATTCATAATGGTTTTGCATATGCGAATTGTATATATAGACCTTATTTTATATACTGTGGTTTATAGATAAGGAAAATATAAGTATTGTGCTTAAAATCATAATAATAATAATAATAATAATATATTTTCTTATGTTAGTACTTTAACTATTATCTAATTAATATGTAAGTTGAAAAAAAAAATTAATAATAATAATAATAATAAATATATAAATATTGTGAAATATTTTATGGAAATATTTTATAGGGATAAAATTGCTTTAATTAAAATAAGTATATAAGTAATAGGGGATGAGTTAGAAGGAATCTATGGAAAATGAGAGTTGATGGTTAAAAATAAATAAAAAATAAAAATTAGAAATAAAAATTATATGTTTTGAAGGAGATAAATGTTCGAGAAGGTCCAACTTTATATAAGTCCAATCTAGGCAAATATGACAAAGTAATACTATAGTCTATGAAAACCCTTGCCTTTTACTAAAGAAGTATTACGCATAGAATATCCTGTATTAGGACAAGGAAGTCGCATTTAATCCAGGGTAATAAAACAGTGGAAGAATATGAGATAAGGTTTATAGAGCTGGTAGAATATGTTCCTTATCTAGATACTGACGAACGTCAAACCGAGTGTTTTGTATATGGATTAAATCCTCGAATCAGGGCTATGGTTAGAATGTGGTAACCATCATCAAATACTAGTCCGTGGCAATCTCGAGGGACTGCTAATAGAGGAAGAAATGGGAGAGGAAGTGGCATAAGAGGATGAAGCTCCTTGTCTAGAAATATACAAACTTCAATAGACATTAACATAATCATATTGTAGACTTCAATAGTTGTGTATCCAATAAAGAAAAGGCAATTTGCACATTGTAATAGAACAATTCAAAGGCATTTTTCTCTATGTTAAAGACCTTTTTATATTAGAAGCCTATGTGGTTTTGTGGGTTATATATATTTTATATATAGTATATATAAATAATAAACCTTACACAAACAAACAATAGAAATGTAACATTATGCTAAGTTTCTCAAACCTAGATACGTAAAAGGTTGATTATAGATTATACTTCTTCAAAATCTATTTAAGAATCTAATATATGGACAAAGGAGATTTCTCAAGTACTATGAGGAGAGATATAGAGATATTTAATTTCCAAAATAAAACGAAGCAACCATAAAAATTTCATTTTTTGGTTTTATTTAAAAAAAAAAAAAAAAAAACATTCAAAGAGAGATATGTTATACGTTACATTATTCCCTGTGTTTATTTTAGCATATGTAAAATGTAAAATAGGCATGGATAAAGTGTTTATGATGTATACCAAAAAAAAAAAAATGAATAAACTCTATGTCCATATTATTATCCCAAAGAACTTGGAAAGCACCCTAACTATGCTATGTACCTTGGTGGCTTGGTAGCTGGGATATTGCCATATGGACATTTTTTATTTTTATTTTATTTATTTATTTATTTTTTTATGTAGTAAGGAAGTATTTACCGTCACACTGTATTAGAACAAAGTATAGTAAAATAGATGAAGCTTTCATGAGAAGAGAGGCCCACACCTAGAAGACAAGGAAGGGATCTAGTGTAGATACAACTTAGTATGGATGGTTGCTCATATAGTTTGGGAGTTTTTGAATATTGGGAATTTTACCTTTAAGAAGGACATGAGACACATGGTGGAGCATTGTAAATACAACTCAACATGGATGGATGTTCAATAGTGAAGGAGATTCATATTTGAGGGTTCACGGAGGTGAAATCAAGGAAATTAAGAATATGGCTTAGGAGCTAAACCTTTACAAGGGTTATGAGGCAGATTAACAAAGCCCTACTCAGTGCAAGCATTGTTTGTCAAAAAGAAACATTCTAATAAAGATTTAGTTAATGTATTTTGATTGTATGGTAAAACTTAAGAGAGGGTATTGGAAGATAAGATTTACTTGATAAAATTAAGTCAAATTCACACAAGTGACTTATTACCCACCAGAAGTTAGTAGCTCGTAGGAAAAGTTTTTCTCGTCTATAGACAACCAAAAAGTCAGTAGCCCTATATGATGAGCACATAACATTATGATGCTATATAAGATTATTCATGGTAATTATTTAGGACTATATAAAGATTAGTTGGCGGAGTTGCCCCAAAGAAGTTAACTCTTGAAGAAAGCAAGAATGGTAATGAAAGCATGAATATGGACCTTATGACAAAACCGTTAGATGTAAAGTAAGATACAACCACATAAAAGGCTAAGCTAGTTTGAGGTAAATTGATGGATGAAACATATGCCAAGATGGTAAGAAACCACCTTGTAAGGTAGTAAACACACTATTAGGACAAGACGATATAGTTACCAAGAGAGTGCAGTGGAAAATTTCAAAGTTTGATCTCCATTGTTACCATAATATAATCAATATAGTACCTAGGGAGGACGAGAAAAGAACGAAATAGAAAATTTCTAATGAAGATAATAAATCTTAGTTATCATAATCAACTTATGATATTGAGATCGACAAAATAGCACCAAAGGTGAGTGAGTGGAAGTTTCACAAAGCTACATAAGAAGTCAATGACATTAAATTAAAGAGTGAATCTATAATAAAATTGATCAATTATAGGATAATTTATGTGCATGGAAACATCTTTAATAGTTTCACCCTCTTGTGGTAGAGTCACATTATAAAATTTTCCTTAAGTGACTAACTATATCCATGGATTATGGGGATCATGGAGTATGATTAGGAAATTCTATCATGTGATGCCCTAAAACAAGAAATGATAAGTAGGTTACATTCGATATCCACGTTATTAAATTTATTTATAGGGTCTTACCCAAGTCGGGGAATAGTAACGAAATTTCCAAATGTAATGATTTTATGCATTAAAGGGAAGAAAACCATGATGACTAGAGGTGAGAAAACAAAGTCAATTGGATAATGTGTTCTTTTTCAAATTGAAGTAGGCATGGAATATTAGGAATATCTGGCATAAGGAAGTGAAATGATGTTTTCTATCAAGAAGGATTTTCTTAAGGATATAAGCAACATAATTTGGTAAGGGTCAAAGCAACGACTTATAAGGAGTTGTGAATACTCCTAATTTGTTAAGAATAAAAAGTGACAAACAGAGAAAATATTTAAAGATAAATATTAAAGATAATAATTGTACATCGTTGGAAAAGAAGATACATTTGGCGATGAGACGAAGCCTAAGGATTAATGAGAAAATTATTAATGTAAAGAATAAGGAGAGGATATACCAGTCATGTGTTTGGATTAGATGAATCAATATAATAGAAATGAAACAATGGTTTAAGGAATGATGGTAAAGCTAGTAATATCCTAGCTAGAGTTAAGACTCTAAATGGTGAAACTTGCAAGTAAAGAGACTATATCAAAACTGTAACATACTAATAATGTGACTATGCATATCTTACGAATGATGAATTTCTTATTAAAAGAGGGAATTATATTTTTGTCAACAATAGACATCTTGTTGAAAACATGACACTCTTAGTAGACCAAGTATAAAGCAAAGTGAATAATGCATTTTCAAGCAGTGACAAATTCCTTCTAGGAAAATAAACCTCTCACTAAGGGATCTTTAAAGTAGTCAATTAACTCTTCCTCCATCTCCAGCATAACCCTAATGATTAGCCTTGTAAAACCCTACTCCTTGGCTTTTAGATTTTAGGCTGAAGATGAGCTGAAATAACATGATAAAGAAGTTAATGTTATTATTATCTCTTGGGATCTAGATTATAGATCAAAGATAATTAGAATTAAAAGACAAATAAATAGGAAGAATTAAAAGATTGGTTGGATCCATGTGTAGTTTTGTATTTTAGAGTTCTTAATCAACCTATATCAAGAAATTAGATCATGCTTCGACTAAACAGTAAGTGTTTTGTGCTCTTGTTTCAATTCATTTCGTTTCTATATATGAAAAGGTTGGAGCATCCCTCCATTTAGACTTAGAGTCTCAACCTGTGACTTTTATAAGGTTAATTGGTTTAAAAAATATAGAAAATGGTGGCTACATCCTTATTTATATATCTATATTCGATTATTCTATGTGACATTTATAACTGTGGGTTATATTTATAAGCAATTAAAACCTATTTTTGTATAATCTTACCTTGTTTTTGATGGATACTTAAGACTGTCATTTTGTACTATGACATATGAGAATATATTAATTGCTTAAACATTGCTGGTACATGGATACCAATATGAAGAAAGTTTCGCTTAAACATTGTTGGTATAGGGATACTAATATAAATTAGGAATTATGTTGTGTATATGGTATCTATAATTTTACATATCAACATAAATGAAGAGATCGAAATAAAAGAGTGATTGTACTTGATTATTCAAGGTGAAAATGAATTTACAAACCTATTGGATAAACATAACCAAGTATGTTATATGAACCCAAGGGTCAATATCCTAGATAGCAACATGTTTGGAATGTGTAGAAATTGTTATATGGGTAACAATTTGCTTTGAACATATTGATACGTATGTTATAATTTGTAGACAAGTGTTTTAAATTGCAGATAATATCGTTACCAAATCGACCACGTGATGACAAAACTCCAAGAACAATTGAGATGCACTGAGATTCCATGATAGAGTGTTAACCCTAGTCCTAATAGGAGGGGTGGAGGTGTTGCCCACCATTTATCCTCCAAAACCTGGAGTCATGGGAGGGCTGTGCGAGTCACACTCCTCTAGACGTGTGATGATGACTACTAGATGCCTATTGGTCCATCAGGTCGACGTAATCGACACTGACACATAAGGTCTATGGATGGTTGGATCAGTAAAACTGATGCCATGGCATATTCCTGTAGAGGTTGGATAGGATGGGAGCAGAAGAGATTAGGGAGGATAGGATGATTCTAGAATAGCTTGGGAACACTGTTGGGGCAAGACGTGACTACTAAATTGGTAAACCAATAAATGATCAAAACATAAATGTTAAAAGTGTTTTTACACATTAAACGAAAATTCAACTATGATACACCAACCTTATATGATTATACTAATCATTGATAAAATTAATGATACACGACATAAAACTTAACTTCGGGACGAAGTTTTCTGAAGGGGGGGTGTATGTAATGACCCAACTTGAATTATATGGAACATAGAAATATTAGCATGCATATGAGACCTGCATATGATAGCAACATATGCATGTATCACATGTATGACACTAGTACATGCACTAATCAATTATGAAAATAAACTCGGTGTAGAGTAATGACGGAATTATTGAAGTATTGAGTAAATCCCTATCTACCATTATCATAATATGAACTAATACTTTGTTCAAAGAAAATTAAAAGCATTGACTTATGCAAATAAATGATAATATTTTAATAAATCCAAGATATTTAATAAATGATAATATTTTAAGAAATCTAAGATATTTATTAAATAATAATATTTTAATAAATCTAAGATATTTATTAAATAATAATATTTTAATAAAATTAAGATATTTTAGAAATCAAAGATATTTATAAAAAATGATATTTTAATAAATATCTAGAATGGAGTTTGTGTATAAAATGAGAAGAGGGGTAAACTTGATGGGCATGGGTAGTGAATGGGAAAATTGACACGGATGCTGTCAGAGGAGTTCTAATTGCGTGATACATGAACAATGAGTTCTAGAGTTCTATAACAGAGTCATGGAGCGATCTCGATTGTTATTGGAGTTTTGGGCACGGGGGCCAGAAGACTTGTCTTCTGGATCTGGGGACCGGAGAGGTTGACCTCAGATAGGCTGGGAGGAAATTGACAGTTTGGTGACAGGAGCTGGAGCCATGGCGAATCAAGGAAATCTTCAAACACAGTTCCAAGTAAGTATTAATTAGTCAATTGATATATATTCTGTTCAAAAATCCCACTCTGAATTCTGTGGTATGAATTTAGTGAATGATTGTAAATTTTGAAAATTAAGGGCTTTACACTTATGAAATTTGTGATTGATGGTTAAATTCTGAGAGTTAAGGTCTTTACACCAACCACAATTTAGTCAACTATGCTAGTTTTAAAAACTTAAACTATTTAAAAAAAAATTAATGAATTATCATAATTTTTTAATAATAAGTTGTTCTTTTTTTAATGTGATTTATTAATATTGTATTAATTTATTAATATTATATTAATTTATTAATATTATATTAATTTATTAATATTGTATAACACTATAGAGTGGTAGGAGGAGGAGGGGTTATCCTTAATCCCAATGGAAAACAAATGTTGAAGTACTCATGGGGCCTAGGCAAGGAGAACAACAATCAAGCTCAAATGTATGGCCTCTTGCTCGAACTAAACTTGGCAATCGAAAGGGAAATTACGAAGATTGTGATATTGATATATTCTCTCCTCACCATCCAATATCTCTACAAAGATTCTTTTCCTAAGAAAAATCAACTTAAACTTCTTATTCATATAATTTGGGGTGCCCTTGACCACTTTTATAGTAAGGTCTTTTATCATATCCTCATATTTCAAAACAGTTAAGTGGATAAACAAGCAAATATTGTGTGCCTCTTAAAATTGGGTCAGACTGACATTAATGATTTGTTTGGATGGCAAAACATCCCGTGATCAATTTCTCTTCATTAGCTTATTTAAATTTTTATATAGCTGCTTTGCAAGCCCTTATGGAAAATCATGCAAATAACATTAATGCCCCCCTTCCTCCCTCACATTGACAAAAATAATAAAGTTTAGACTCGTATTTTGGGCACTTCATATGGGATGAGGTGGCTAATAGTGAGAATGCAAGCCATGCAGAGGTCTACCTCCTAATGTATTCACATGCGCCAAGAGAGGTGGTCAGATGATACTGAATTCAACATCCTGATCTCATATTTGATTTGATGGCTTCGAAGAGGTGGCTTATTATGGAATTTAATGGTGAAGAGATTTATGTTGCATGTGGATTCTTCAGCCTTAGGATTGAATTCATGGATTGTGCTGGATTTTCTAGTATTCAACTTTCAAATTTTCATTGTGACTACGTCTGAAATGGTGTCGACTGAACACCTCTTTGAGTAGGGAGATTATTCTCATAATTGATGGGGTCACTTGCAGTGAAGGTGGAATAATCTGGGTTGATTTTCTGGTTAATTATGTTGTTGATGTAAAGTGGAACTCACACTGCACTGTGGGGGTGATTCGAGCAATTTGAGGGTTGTAACAACCCAGATTTAAAATATATAAATAATTACATCAATTATGTGATTAATAATCAACACACAAACTATTTAAATAATTTGCGTAGAATTTTCGAGAAAACATAGGTAGAGACGACTTACTTGTAGCGAAAATATTCCTTACTTGTGATTTCAGAGTTGGGCGCTATTTGAATTCTGTTAACCACAACAAAGTTTTGGGGATGAATCTCCACCCAACCATAGGCTCAAATGCACATAATATTTCTACAACTGACCACCCCCAAGCCCTCGTTCAACGTACTACTTCCAGGGAATCCTTTGTATCACAACACTTTCCCCCCAAGAGAATGGATGAAGAAATGATGAATCTCATATTCCTTGTCTTCCATTAAATAGACCAAACAATGGAAAGGGTCTGCATGCACACATTTCAATGTGTTAACATGCAACTTTTTTTTCTTTATTTTAAGTTTTACTTAATTTAATATTTATCTTACTTCAACTCTTTCTTGTTTTATTCCTTTTTACTTTTTGTTAACTTTACTTATTTTTACTATTTTTATAGATTACTTTTAAATATATTTATTTAGAATACCTGTTTATTATTTACTATTTTATTTATTTATTATTATTATATTCTCTTCATTATTTATTATTTATTTACTATTATTATCTTTTATTTATTTATACTTATTATCTTTTATTTATTTATTATTATTTATTCATCATTATTATCTTTTCTTTATTGTTTATTATTTATTTACTT
This sequence comes from Pinus albicaulis, assembly GCA_034641835.2. NCBI lineage: Eukaryota > Viridiplantae > Streptophyta > Pinopsida > Pinales > Pinaceae > Pinus > Pinus albicaulis. Next base: position 1,579,156,325 of record CM076579.1, read on the forward strand.
ATATTTTAATATTATATTATATTATATTATTTATTATTATTATTTTTTATATTATAAGGGTACATTACACACTCCCCCTCTTTAAGGAACTTTGTCCCGAAGTTAAGTTGAATCATTTAACATTTTATTTATTTAGTTATTTATTACTTCATGTTTGCCCTACGCCCTCTACTGAACTAGTATAACCATTAGGCATCGAAAGTTCCACAACACCCAGGAAATGCCAAGGAATCTTTGTCCTTTTTCCCACTTTCAGAACTAGGCATAAGCCTCATCGGTCTATACCATAGCCTACGGCTGGTCCCAAGGATTGTGCCAAGGCTTAGACCTCATATACCCTAAGGCAGACACCTGACTCAATACTCCATGCAGTAGTACTCCAGGCATCTCGAAAGGCTGGCCCACTCCCTCCACACTCACTAAGGTGCACATCCCCATGCATCGAAGTCCTTACACCCCCACGAGACTTTGACATCCCAATCCATATCAGGAAATTAGCCTACAATATCAGACACTTAGCCTCCTTAAGATGGTCCCATAGTTCCTCAAGAGCTATCCATCAAGATATTTACAAGAAAAAGGAACCACTGGCATATGTAGTGTTGATTGAGTATGTCCTCATCCCGTATGGTGTTACGTATTATCCCTCACTGGTATGGGATCTCATGAGATCATCAAATAAACTGGCCCTCTCGGCCCATTTGTGGAGTTCCTGTCAGTCACCACATCTCAACATATAACCAATGCATTAGCTATAATCATAACATCATAGAAAATAATCCACATACTCAATCTTGCATGTCATCATGATAACATATATCATTGTTATCACCACATTATGGATAGTAAAGAGCTACATGCTCATGCATGTCATAAAATCTACAGGAAATTACCATATGCTTCACCTCATGAAATACCATCATAAGTTATAACATCAATATATCAACATCAAAGACATATCATGACATCACATAATAGGTGAACCACATGTCAATATACCTCATATCATAACATCATAATTCCTATGCTACATTATGAATATCATATCCCTCATGAGAATACAATATCATTATCGAACAAATAAATAAATGATAACCACACGTGTATCATTATCCTCATACCATCATATCATGAAACATCATCAATATGATAATAATCTCGATACTTATCAAATATAGAACAATAATACACTATAAGCATTATTATCATGATTCATTAGAAAAATCAATTTTATTTTCTTGTATAAACATTGAATATCAACTATGAATTAAGATTATTCAACATCCATCTAGGATCTAGGTTGTCTCATCAACACTATTAGTGTTGTGTTCTTCAACAAGATGCCAATTGCTTTCAATAATCATTTCCTATTCTTTGAATAAGAAATTTCAAAATTTACAAGATAGGCATAACCACACTATCATCTGCTATAGTTTTAATACGGTCTCTTTACTTGCAAGTTTCACCATCTAGAATCATAATCTCTAGTTAAGTTATTAATGGCCTTACCATCATTCATTAAATCATTTTTTCATTTCCAACACATTGAATTATTTAATCCAAATACATAACTCATCAACGAAATAACAACTTCTTACCCTTCATTGTTTGTTTTTAATTAGTCTTTAATATTTACCTTTCACTTTTGGCTTGTCAACACTAACATTGATTTCAAATGTGAAGCATTGAACCACTATTACCCTTATCATCTACCAAAACATTTTATAGACTTGGTGTGCTTGGTAACTTCTACCATTTTCCATGGTATAAACTTGATAAGTTTATTCTACAAAAGCCTTATTATAACATCAATTTGGTCATGAAATAATGAGTGAAATTTAGAAAAGTACACCCTCTATTAGTTGATTTCAATTCTTTTGTCAATTTGTGTGTATTCCCTATCAAGGTATCATTATAGAATTTCCAATAGTATCTCTTCCTACACTTCATGCTCTGTGTTTTCTCATTAGTTTACATACTTTATTTCCTTTTTCAAAAGTTACACAACCGTTATCCTTTAGACATTTTCTTATTTGATCACTTGTCATTTCTCACAAATTACAAGTATTCACAACTTCTAATCTTGAGACTTTAAAATTATATAAGTCATCACCATGACCCTTACTTATCATTCATGTCCTAAATCCATTAAGCAATAACCTTAAGGTTTATTGTCATATAAGAGAAACACTCCTTCACTCATCACATAAATTGGCCCTAGGCTTTATTACATCTTCACCTAGCACTTACATGCCATTCATTAGGCATACACGCTATGGGAGTTGTATGAGTTTCAATTATTTACTTGAATTCAACAATTCCATAGTGTGGTTACTCTATTTGGGTACCATGCCCAAATATCCATAATCGTAACCAGTTATGAGAACATTTCCTTTTTCCTTTTTTTTTTTTTTTTCGACTTGTGGAATTTTCACTAATCACGATTAGTTTTCTTCATTTCCTTCCCACAAGCATCCATGTGTTTGTTACTTTCTTTAATTTAAGAATTCCATATTGTTGTTATTCAATGTGGCGCCTTATCTAACTAATAATAATAGTCAACTAGGTAGGATATTATTTCCTTTATGCTTAGGTGTTTCCAATTTCCCCATATTGTCTCCTTGTTTCCATCTCATAGGTGTTGATTTGGTTAGTGTCATCATACTATATGTAGTGGATCAAGGTTTCCCCTACCAAGTTTTTTTTTTTTCAATTGTTTATTGACATAGTTCTTTTATTACCATTCTTCCATTCCTTTGAAGTGGCGTCCTCGGAGCAAGACAAACCAATAGACATTAACTATGAATTCAATCACTATAGCTCAATAATCATCTAAATGCATCTTACAATTTTTTATCGTTGTATACGGTTTTCCACCATAATAAAATTGAACCATATCCGTAAAATTCCTTAGATATTGATTATTACCTTTTTAGTTCCATTATAAAGCAATGACTACATGTTAGAAGGATATTATTTAAAAAGTGAGATATGTAGGTGAAATAAAATTCCCCCTTTATTTTTTTTTGGTAAATGAGGATCTATATTAATTCGAAAATAGAAATTGTACATATGCTACAGGCTGAGTTGGTAAGCTGCGCTCAACTAATCCCAACCTTTGTTGCGTAGATAAGGGGCTGCCTCCATAGAGGAAACCAGCCCGAAAAGTACATGAAACAGAAAATTATAAAATGTGTTGTAGCACTAGTGAAAATAGAAATTCTGTGGTAATAGCAAGCATGACAAAAAACAAAGAAGAGCTGAGCTGCTGCGCAGTCCTTAGTCTTTGGTGACATGTCAATCCAGGTGATCATTCAAAACGATTGCGGCAAAGAGGTACCCTGGACGGGGTGATGTTGTCCAAGCGTGTCTTCATTATGCCTTATCTCTGTTATCTCAAGTGGATGATTGATAGAGTGTAGTTCCACATCGAGTGAGGACCTGCGTCGTAGATCTTCGACCTCTTGGGTGTGGGAGAGGTAGTTGTCATGCGTGCTTTTGATGTCACCTGCATCCGGGGAGATAAGATATTTTTGAATGAGGGTTTTGCATTCTCTTCTTAAAGAATCATCCTCAACCTGGATGAGATTGGAATGATACAACTCTCTGTGACTTTCCACCCCCTTGTTCGTGAGGAGGTCCACAACTGAGTTTGCTTTCCTGCGCACATGGTGAAAAGTTATTGCTCTGTGATTGTGTATCAGCTGTTCCAGAAGTTTGAGCCTGTGGGCAAGCTTCCAACTAGTGGATACCTTTGTGGAAGCAACGTCATGGAGAATTCTTATGGCCGCAAGAGTAATAATTTGCGAATATCCTTTCATTTCCAGGGGAAAATAGTTAAACTCATTTGCTCTGTAGATTCCCTGGATGAGTCCCTCAAGCTCCGCAGATTTGTTGCTATCCTATCCCATGTTGCCATAGTAGATCAAAAGTGGCTCACCCTGGGAGTTCTTGAAGATGCCTCTGAATCCTACATTCCCGGGATTGCCTTTGGAAGCACCATCGAATTTACATTTGAAGAAGCCATTTGGGGGAGGCTTCCATTTTTCAGGTGCGAGGGTTCTTCCTGCACTCCTTGGGATGCTGTCCAGGGGGGTATTTATGCTCATATGCCAGTTGCTCCATATGTTACGCTCTGCAGTGGAGGTGGGGATATCCTCCTGTCTCCAGGAAGTAATGGCCAGAGTTTCAGTAAGGTTTCCGTGTATCCTTGCCCAAATTTTATCTTGGGTGGATACTTTATCTTTGAAGATCTGATTGTTCCTTTCTTTCCATATGTTCCAGATCAGGAGGCCCAAAATTATCTTCTAGAGTCTGTTCAAAAGGTTGTTGGAGTAAGGATTCTCCGTCCACCTGCTGATGGTATTGATGATGTTGCCCCTTTCTCTGTTGGTGCGTCTGCACAGGATTGATATTTTGTCCCATAAGGCATTGGAAGTAGGGAAAAGGTCCAACAAGTGGTCAATTGTTTCAAAGTTCTCCTAGTATAGAGGGCATCTTGAGGGTCCCACAAAACCTCTCTTTAAAAGATTCTCCCATGTGAGGATGCGTCGTTTACTGAGCAACCATAAAAAGGTGGCTACTTTGGGCCAGAGCTTGGCCGTCCATATCTTCTTCCTGATGAGATTGGTAGGATCTAGGTTCTGTTGATGTAAGAGATTGTAGGATTCCTTGGTAGAGTAGTTTCCACTTGGCATGTGACCCCATCTAAGGATATCAGCTCCTGGTCAGGCCCTGATTTTTCTTTTAGTGTTTAGTTCCTCCCAAATTTCAGTGTGATTTTCATTATTCCAGTCTTCTTGCCATCTGTCCGTATGTATCCAGTTCGTGTATCCTTGAGTTGTGTCATCGGTCTAGAAATCTTGTATGCACTTCCTCTGCCTTTCCTATAATGCTGTGCTCCACAATGGTCTGAGGAAGATGGAAGAGAGTCTAGGTATTTTCTGCCAGGAGTCCTCCCAGAATCTAGCTTGAGTGCCACTGCGTAGCTCCCAGAAGCTATGGGTCTGTAATAACTGTTTTTGGTTGCTTGTAGCTTTCCATATTTGAGATCCTCATGGCACTATGTTGAATCTGATAAGGTCCTCCTTGGGCCAGGTGCTAGCATATTTGGCTACCCACAGTTTAGCCCACGGAGTGTGGAGGTTGGAAACCCATTTCCTCCAGATACTAGCTCCCATGATACTATTGATGTGCTCTGGATCACACAGCCCTAGCCCCCCATGACCTTTTGGTGTGCATACTTCTTTCCAGTTGACTAAAGCCCATTTATTTTTCTCTTTGGTACCACCCCACATGAAAGTCCTTTGTAGTTTGCGCATGGACTTGAGGACCCATTTGGAGGTTTTGAGTACCGAGAAGAGGTAAATGGGGAGAGACTGCAGAACTACTTTGATGAGTACCAAACAACCTGCTATATTGAGAGTGTGATGGGTCCAGTTGGATAACCTATTTTCCATTTTGTCTAGTAACGCTCGCCATGAGGAATGATTAATGGCAGTGGCTGTGAGAGGGGCACCAAGGTATTTGGAGGGTAAGAAGGCTATGGAGAAGCCCAGAATGCGGTCAATATTGCACTGAGTTATAGGGGGGTGTGGAAGAAGAATATTTACGATTTTTCAGGGTTGACCTCTATGCCAGAAGCTTCAAAGACAGAGTCTATCAGAGATTTGAGAGAATAGGCTTCCTGGACCGAGGGGTGACCCATGATCAGGTTGTCATCCAAAAATTGTTGATGGGAAGTGGGGGGAAGATTGTGGAGGGGTATACCCTGCAGAGTACCTGAATGGATAGAGCTTTTGAGGAGGTGTCCCAACCCTTTAGCCATAATGATGAAAATGAAGGGCGAGAGGGGATCCCCTTATCTAATACCTCTTGAGGGATTGAAGGTTGCTGAAGGTATGCCATTGACGAAGATGGAAAGAAATGGGGAGGTTATGAGGCTCATGATCCATCTTACTCAGGTGTGGATGAAGCCAAAGGTGAGAAGGACATGTTTAATGTAGTCCCAACTGAGTTTGTCAAAAGCCTTGGATAAATCGATCTTGAGGAGCATGCCAAGTTTTTTGGAAGTTTTGAGAGAATGAATGACTTCATTGGTTAAAATGATGCCATCAAGGATTTGTCGTCCTTCTACATATCCCGTTTTCTCCAGGAAGATGATCAAGGGAAGGAGATGCTTCAGCCTGTTAGCAATAACTTTGAAAATTATCTTATAAATGAGATTGCAGAGTGCGATGGGCCTTTACTTACTTAGCGTGGAATCATTTTCTTCTTTTGTTACGAGAGTGATGAAGGTGGCTTTTAGAGCTGGAAGAAGCCAATGAGTTGTACATGATTCCTCAACTACACCCCAGACCTCGTCTTTGATGGTTTCCCAGAAGAAGTGGAAGAAGTTGGTGGTGAATCCATCAGGGCCTGGAGCTTTCCCTTCCTTCAATTGGAAGACTGCTTGTTCTACCTCAGTAAGAGTAGTGGCTTTGAGCAACGTTTGATTGTGTTTTTCCGTAACCAAATTAGGTATGTGCTGGGTAATTTTTCCTATTGCCTCATGCCTCTGATGATTAGGTTCTTGAAGAATGTCCTTGAAGTGGTTACACAACTCCTCTGTGATGTCCTCTTGCTTTTCCATATTCTCTCCGTTTTGATTTTTTGAGAACCGTGACTCTGTTATGCATCCTGTGCTGAATGGTGGAGCGATGGAAAAATTTTGTGTTTCGTTCTCCCTCTTTGAGCCAATAGATCCTAGATTTTTGTCTCCATAGGATTTCTCCCTAGCTCCTTCTTTCTTCCATCTGAGTTGTTAATATCTTCTCTTGATTCTCTGAATCGGCTGAGCGGCCTTCCATGATGATAGTTTGTTGAAGTTTCTTCATTTTTCTCTTCCAGCTCTCTTTGATATTTGAAGATATTGCCGAAGGTGGATTTTTTCTACACCTTCAGTTTCTCTTTGAGCATTTTCAACTTTGTCTGGAACTGGTGCATTTTTGTTCCTTGCGGTGGTAAAAGGGAGGACCACCAATCAGAGACCATTTCCTTGAACACTGGATGTTTGAGCCAGCAGTGTTCAAAGCAGAATGGTTTGGGCGTAGGCGTACCTAGTCTTAACCATTGAAGTTGTATTGGCCAGTGGTTAGAGCTAGCGACCGGGATAATGGTGGCTACTAGATCACCCCCCAGACGTATGAAGTCTTCCGTGATGAGAAACCGGTCCAATCTGGAAGCAATTTGATGGGTGCCTCCTCTTCTATTATTTCAGGTGAAGATGCCATTGGAAGTTTGCATATCTATAAGGTGGTTGTCTTGGAAGAAGTTCTTGAATCCATTGCTATCCATGTCAAGATGCAGCCTCCCTCCCTTTTGTTCCTGTAGATTTGTTATCATATTGAAATCTCATCCTAGTAGCCAGAGAGGTAGAGATCTCTATTTATTGAGCTCAACCATGTTGCCCAGAAGCTCCATTTTCTGGTGAAGATTTTGTGGGAAGTAGACGTTCATAAGCAAGCCATGGATGTCCCATTCCAATCAGGTGCAAGTTGGCCTAAATGAAATTCCTATTGGAATGGTAGTTCTCTAGGGAGATGATTTTGGGGTTCCAGATGATTTCCAGTCCTCCATAAGCTCCATTGGCATCTACCGCTATTTTTTTGCATCCTTTCCATATCTTTTTGAAGATTGATTCCAGAGTGGAGCTGGAGAATTTAGTTTTTTGCATGTAGAAAATTGCAGGGTGTTCCTCAGTGATTATTTTCTTGATGATCCTATGCTTGGTGGGGTTGTTAAGCCCTCTTATATGCCATGAGATGATCTTCATTGAGGGGGGTTGGTAGTGTAGGCATAGAATCGGGTTAAGTTGGGGAATCTCTCAGAATCCACCATTTCTTTGCCCATTTCTACTGTTCTTTGCAGCGATGTTTTCCTTCCTCTTTTGCGGGATTATTTCGTGAAGTATTTTGTATTTATGAGCGTACCCCCCTGGATTCCCAGAGAGGGGAGCTGTTGTGCTCGGGTGAGGATTTCTTCCAACTTTTGGACCTGCTGCTTGGATATTGAGCGAAAGTCCTTCTTATTGCATGCATCCTCTAACCCTATGAGGTCCAGGCCCTCAAGATCATTTCTCTCTGGCTCTTCCTCCATAGCTTCTGGGATCGCATCCAAAACCTGTTCTTTACCCTTCGATGCAGAGTTGTCCCCTACGAGGCTAGGGGTTTGGGGTTTCAGAAAGGCCTCCGGTTGGATCCTATCCTGTTGTTTCTTTGAGGTATAGGGCTGCTTCTGTGAGGTTTTCCCTGCTTCTTTGGCTGGTTCATTCTCATTTTCACTCAGTTTGTTTAGGGTTGTGAAGCTATTGCTATTTGCAGGGGCTGTTTTGTTCTGGTGAGAATTAGTTCTCTTGTTATGCCTTTTCTTGCTTGCTACCTTCGTGAACCCTTCTGTTGCTTAGTTATTTGATTCATTTTTAGCTGCCACTTTTTTGTTTATAGGTCAGTTTCTGAATAGGTGCCCATGTTGGTGACACCTCCGACATCTAAAAGGAACATTCTCATAATCGACATTTTGTATCCATTCAAAATCTTCATGCAACAGACTTACCTCGCCTGGTAGGGACTCCGTTATGTTCATGTAGATGCAGATTCGAGCATATTTTGGGTAGCGATTGATCTTTGTTTCCTCCGCTGTCTTGACAATTTCACTTAGGGCATTGCCTATGTCCTGAGGGTTAGCTCATCCCAGTAATCCTGGGGGAGGGAGTAGAGCTAGATCTAGACCGGTGCCCATGTAAGATCTTGTTTGTCTGGGTTGAAACACTTAGTCCAATGGTGGAGGTATAAGCCCGCAGAGTTGAAGAAATAGGGTCCTCCTTCCATGATCCTATTTTTGCCTTCAATACAGGTAAATATCACATTGAAGAAGCCTTTGTAGGTTTTAACCCTGTACATAAATTATCTACAAACGAATCTTAAAACATAAAATAAACAATAGCGAGAGCATAAAACATAAAACAAATAAACACAGAGATTTTCCCTTGGATCCCAAATCAGGATGACCAACTTAATTTTTCATTATATTCCTTTTAGTGGTACAACACATATATATACATGCCGAAGCATACATAAACCCCAATCCATTAACCCTGGATTAGAACATAACTGTAATTCCCTTGACTGGATCTACAAAATAGCAAGGGTCGAAAACCATCGCCCCCGAAAACCATGTGCAAAATCATGCACAAAACCATGGGTGGGTCCGCACACCAATTTTTTTTTTCCCGGGGCACTACCCCAGACCCCGACAGGGGGGGCTGCCTCCCCCCCTGTGACCCCCCTGCGCGTGTCACTAGTCATGTAAATAATATAAAACATACCCAACATCCTTTAGCACATATTTGAAGGTCAATATGACCCTTGGGTTTCCATTTGAAAGCTATCCATCCTCGGAGGGCTTTTTCAGTGGGCCAGAAACCCATGAACTTGCCTATCAACGCATGATCCTTCATGAACTATATTCTTTCGTTGATGCGGTGCGCAGGGAGCTCTATCATGGTTCTTTTAGGGTTATTCGAAATGCATGTAGTTGACTTAATATCCGCTTCTTCTACTGCTGATGTAGTTGTTTGTTGCGTTGTGGGAGTCGCCCCTGAAGTGTCATGAGATGGGCCAGAGTTTTGTTGACTGTTGATGTCAGCCTCTGCCGCTGTCCCTGTGGGAGGCTAGCCTATGATGGGGGGAGCAGTGGTCCCCCCACTAGTTTCTTTCATAGGTGAGCCTCAAGGCTAACCAAGTCCAGAGTGATCGCAGCCTAACGGTATGGGAGGGAGGCCTGCCTGTGCTGAAACCTCCAAACCCTAGGTCATGGCAGTCGGCCTGGTGCAGAGCGTCCGTGTATCGAGGCTTAAATGTTATGTTGAGTTTAAAATCCCCCCTTGGTTATATATATTATACTTTTTAATTAATATATAAGCATCTCCCTTACTTTATCATTTGACATTCTTCGGGACTAACACTCATTATTGATCTAAGACTTTTTATTACCATTATAATGGTAGTTATATTAAAGTTAATTATTTAATTAATTACACAAATATAATTAATAATTATATATCCATATTTCAATATAATTATTTAAAGTACTAAACACAATATAAATCATAAAAATAATTTAACATTATACATATTTATAAATGATTATACCATTTTTTCTATAATACTTAAACAATAATTCTTATAAATAATAATGTCTTTCAAATTAATCACATCATTAGGATTTGGTCGACGTTTCGAACCAACTAATGTAGTTCATCCTCGGGACAAAGGTGAAAATTCCCTTGGATCTGTTAAGGACCTTGTTGACCCTAAAGACATGAAAGGGGTCTTCTCGATCCCCTGTTCCTATGGGATTCCCTACATTGGAGAAACTGGTCACTCCATTAACCAGAGAATCCAAGAGCATGCAACATACATTAGGCACAATCATTCCCTCTCATCAGCTCTAGCTGAACATGTAGAGAAATCCAAGCACCATATCTGCATTAAGGATTCCAGAGTCATTGCTAGGGTTGATTACTTCCACCATAGGAAGCTTAGAGAGGCTATCGATATTGAGAAGCATGCAATCAATCTCAACCGGGATGATGGTTTGAAATTAAGTAAGAGATGGATTCCGACCCTCTCTTCTTGATTCCACCCCCTGTCACCTCTTTCTTTTTTTATTGCATAATTTTATTTTTTATAACTTCATTAATCATTTTATTATATTTAATTTTAATAAGATTAATGGCTTATTTTAATGTTTTTCTTATATTCCGATTATCATTTTTTTTGTATTAATAAAATTATTAAACTTATTTTATTAAATATTCTAATTCTTTCTATACTTTTTAAATCCCTGTAATATTATTAATTTTATTTAATTATTATAATTTAATTAAAATAATGGAGATTTATATAATTAAAATAAGTAAATTCATAACAACTACTTTATAACTAAATAATATTTTAATAACTAATTCCTAACAACTAATTTATAATATTATTTTAATTAATTTAATAACTAATTTACTAACAGCTAATTCCCAACGGCTAGTTCTGGACCTGATGCATTCTTGATATTTATTCTTTAGGATCGATTGATTTTTTCACCTTTGCCCTGAGGATGAACCACATTAGTTGGTTCGAGACGTCGATCAAATCCTAATGATGTAATCTGAAAGACATTATTATTTACAATATGACTCACAAAAATCTAAAATCTAAAATAATTTTTATTTTTTTGAAATAAACAACCATTAGCATATAAATATATATTCACATTATCAAATTAATGTTAAACATAATAAAATACGGTCTATGGATTGAATCCCACTTTAATTAGATTACAAAGACCATAAAATAAAAATAGTTCGTCATTTAAACACCATCGTAAATATCTTCCATTATTTCAAACTATCATTCAGGTTATCACCAAGCTTTGCTTTTTGTTTTGTTTTGACAAATGAAATATAACGAAAAAAAAAAAAAGGCGCATAACCTAAGGTTTTGTGTGTGTGTGTTTTTTCCATTTGCTACTTATTTCCTCATAGAATAACCACATTTTCTTTTATCTTTCGCTCTTAGCTATTATGATGGTTATGGGTATACAACTAGATGGGATATGATTAGTATGGGTGTAGAGGTGTAGGATTACAACATCTTCGATTACCTGATTGGTCTACAGTTAACCTACCTTGTATTCAGAACACAACTACCACGCAACTATCTTGTCAGTTGAGATAAGTACCTCACATGCCAATACCTACTAGTGGCTTTTCCCAGTGTCTTGCTTCATTTTAATATTTGTTAAATTAACTCGAAAATTCCATTGCATATATTTATTATTGGTATTTTGAAAGATTTTTATCTCTAGGAAAACTCAAATCTATCTTGTCACTTCAACTTTCATTGTGAGATAGACAGTTTGATAGCAACAACAACTTAAGGAATTTATAAATTCCCCAAGTCCAACCGCCCTATTTTTTTTAATCTTCAACATTGAATGTAAGAGAAGCATATAGTCCATGGAACTAATTCAATCCTTGAACCTGCACCTAACGTCTAGCCAATTTGTTTCGATGTAAAAAATGACTAAATTATGTAAAATTAATTGATTGCACTTAAAAATTATGCAAAATTTTTAACATAATGTGTCTCACTCAATAATAGGTAAGACATAGTAACAAGTCAAAATCAGTCGCTTCCCTTGGGAGGAAGTAATATGAAGACTACCCTTGATTAATATGACCACAATCATATCGGGAGGAAGTAATATTGTGGGCTCCTCCCTTGGCTTTCGACTAAGAAAACTTGATTTCGAGATTTTTATTTTATTTATTTATTATTTTTTATTATGAATCCAAAGTTGGCCCGTATGTCATGGAAAAGGATCAAGTCGAAAGTCGCTTGAAGCGGGTGTTGTGTATTAATATCTCGGTCATGTTAGCCTTGATTTATCTTGGGCTTGATAATAATAATAAAAAGGCCGAGGCATGATTTCATTTGACATTAAGATATGATCTCAAGGATTGATTTGTAATACCATAAGAGCATATTATAATGCAGACACCATATTCATTTGGCTCATGTTCTAACGAAGTCTACAAGATTTTATTTGTTTGGGAATATTTATTTTCTGCTAATTTGTTTTCGAAATAACCGTTAAGTGCTTCTAAATGGAAATGAAACAATGGGACTATTAGGTCCCTATAATACTCGTGTATCTCCTTATTTTTATTGTTCGTATAGCCTCCTTATTGTAATTTTTATGCCCATGTAGTCTCCATATTGTCATTATTGTGCCCCATAGAAGCCCACTATTGTTATTGTTGTGCCCTTACATTGTTATTGTTATGTCGGCTAGGGTTATATTATGGCCCATTTGACTCCTATATATAGAAAGGAGGTTTTTTCATTTGTATCATCTAAGAATTTTTCATGTATGTAATCTAAAGGAGGTTTCCCCCCTCGAAGTGGCTGATTTCTAAGGCGTTGATCTCTTTTTTCTTCAATTTTGGGAGTTGGTTTCATAACATTTGGTATCAGATTTTTGGATTCTATGGTTTCGCTGCTTCAAACAGGTCAATGTGGAATTTTTGCTATAACTTCTTCTTCTTCTTTTTTTATCTGCGAAGTTTCAAAAGATAAAAAAAAAAAACCCCATTTGTGAAGAAATCTTAAGGAACTTCGTGTAAGAATTTTAGATGTTGGTTCGAAATATTTTTGGAGATATGATATGTGGAAGTTAGGGTTTTTGCAGGCTCCTGAATTTCATCTCAAAGAGGCGACCTTGGGAAAATCGTCATAACTATCTCTCTCCGAGCATTAGATTGGAATTCTGTAAAAAGTGGTCGAACATGCACAGACTGTAGTTTCTTGGGCATCGATTTCAGAACTGAAAGACGAAACAGTGACACATGGAACGTCGTACAAGTTCACTCTACTGAACCAATCCATAATTAGGTCATTGTGGGAGATTGGGCATAAATTTGCCTTGAAGAACCCAAATTAGGTCAGAACCATGGAATTGGAAGAAAATTCAGAGGGCTACTAAAGGACTGAAGATAAAATCTTGGGGATCATAAATTACAAAGTTACAACTGTTTCAATATTGAGCTCCTAAAAGAAAGAAAAATGTGTGTATTTGTTTTTTAAAAATTGCATAACTTTTGTTTGAAAAAGCAGTCGAAATGATTCTAAGGGCATATTGAAGCATTGTTATTAGTATTGGGTTCTAAATGTCTCCCAAAAAGAATTGTACACCCATTAAGCCCTCAAAAAATTCTACTATGACGCATGAAGAGGAAGAATTGCAGTATGATATATCAAAATTACGATACCAAGTGCAACAAATTTTGATCTCACAAAGAGCAACCAAAGATGACATAAATATTTTAAAAATAGACATGGAGGCTAAGGTGGATGGTTTGAAGGATGAAATGAAATATAATATGGATGATAAAGCATTGGAATGTCACATCGAGCATCAACAACAATTTCTCCAACTCTTGAAGGATAACCTAACTTTGGTGTAGAATCAAATGAAACAATAGGCAAATCAACAACGCAGTGAAAGAAGTTTTGATATAGGTGACTTGATATTTTTACGGCTACAACCATACAAACCAATGTCCCTCAAGCAAGTTAAGAAGTATGATAAATTATTGCTAAATTACTATGGTCATTACAAGGTGTTGCAAAAGATTGGTACTATGGAATACAAATTGAAGGTGCCTGCATTTTCCCGAGTGCACCCAGTTTTCCATGTTTCATGCTTAAAGAAGGTTATAGGTGACAAAATCCCAGTTCAAAAAATATTTCTAGAACTTGACAAGGAAGGAAAAATCATATTGGAACCTGAAGCAGTCACGAAAAAAATATCTTGGCAACTACGACATCGATCAATTTTAGAGTATCTCAGCAAGTGGAAGAACTTACTCGTTGAAGATTCCACATGGGAGGATGAGAATTTTATACAAAAGCATAAACAAATAATCAATTGTTGAAGACAACACTTGTTTGAAGGAGAGGGGCATGTTAGGTCCCTATAATATTAATGTATCCCCTTATTTTTATTGTTAGTATAGCCCACTTATTGTTATTTTTGTGCCCATGTAGTCCCCATATTGTTATTATTGTGCCCCATAGAAGCCCACTATTGTTATTATTGTGCCCTATAGCTTCACCATTGTTATTATTGTGCCCTTACACTGTTATTATTATGCTGCCTAGATTATATCAGGCTCATCGGGACTCATATATATATATATATATATATATATATATATATAAAGGAGGTTTTGTCATTTGTATCATCCAAGAATTTTCATTTATGTAATGTAAAGGAGGTTGTCACCTCGAAGTGGTTGATTTCTAAGGCGTTGATCTCTCTTTTCTTCTATTTTGGGAGTTGGTTTCATAACAGGGGCATTCCCAAGAATGGAACTATAGATCTCTCAAATTAAAAGCAATAATATTTTATTCTAAAAATATAAAAAGATAATATACATAAACTATTTATGAGAACCCTAATTAAGTATTTTCTCAACATGACAGGTAATTGCCAAATCTCAAAATTGGATTGATTTTAATTTCACCACAAGAAAAATTATCGATAAATCTAATTAAGTATTTTTCTCTATATTTTACATAGAGGTCACATAGAGTGGAAACTCGCTCTAATACCATATGTAACAACCTCGATTTAAAATATACAAATAATTACATCAATTATGTGATTAATAATCAACACACAAACTATTTAACTAATTTGTGTAGAATTTTTGAGAAAACACGGGTAGAGATGACTTACTTGTAGCGACGATATACCTTGTGATTCTAGAGTTGAACGTTATTTGAATTCCGCTAACCGCAACAAATTTTTGGGGGCGACTCTCCACCCAACCGTAGGCTCAACTGCACATAATCTGAAAGTTCTTTTATCTACACATAATCTTTCTACAACTGGCCAACCTCTAGCCCTCAATCAATGTACTACTGCCAGGGAATCCTTTGTCTCACAATGCTTTTCTTCCGAGAGAATGGATGAAGGAATGGTGAATCTCATCTTCCTCATCGTTCAGACCAAACGATAGAAATGGTTTGCATACACACATTCCATGTGTCAACATGCAAATTTTATTTCTTTATTTTTAGTTTTACTTAATTTAATATTTATATTAATTTAACTCTTTCTTATTTTATTTCTTTTTAATTTTTTGTTAACTTTACTTATTTTTACTATTTTTATAGTTTCCTTTTATATATATTTATTTAGAACTCCACTTTATTATTTACTTTTTTTTTTTAATTATTATTATATTCTCTTCATTATTTATTATTTATTTAATATTATTATTTATTATTTATTTACTATTATTATATTTTCTTTATTAATTTTTTAATAATATTATTATTTATTTATTTACCATAATTATATTTTCTTTATTGTTTATTATTTATTTACTTATATTTTAATATTATATTATTTATTATTATTATTTTTAATATTATTAGGGGACATTACAAGGGTGACATGGGTCTCTTTATTAACCTATGAAGCCATAATTTTCCTTATCCATGTCCATGATAGTACAATTGCTTTCTTTGGCTTAGTTTAGAGATTCTTGTTGGTTTGAAAGGATAAAATTCTCACTAGACCTATTCGAGGGAAAACAATTTCCTTCTCTGGTGCATTGCGGTCCTCTTGGCTGGTTTGGGAAACCATAATTTAACTTATTCTCGGTAAAGACAGTGTAATTCACTTCAGGGTTTTCTTCCTTAGGAGTTTCCATGGGAAGCTCAGCTCACCCCAAGCTCTCACGTATATTCCAACCTTTTTGGAGGTGATTCCCTTTGCCACTGTAGTTTCCTTCAATCCTACTTTCAATATATCTCTAATTCTTTAGGAAGAATTTTCCCTTCACCAATTGGATATTATCTTCTTTGTTTATTGTATATCCAGTGACTAGTGCCCTTTGTCTCTCCTCTTGATCATTTATGTGTTTTTAAGTTTCCTCCATCTAACTCCCCTGGAATTTCCTCCAATGTTGGTAATTTAGCCTTGCCTCGCTGCCTTTGCATTGGCTCTTGGATTCCTTTGCTCCCTATATTCACTGGAAATTGTCTCCCTCTCCCTGGTAATTGTCCAATGTCATTCAGAAAATAACCACTAATAGTCGCAAGTGGCAATAGGGTTGGAAATCAGTGTCCCAAACATTTTGAAGATCTGCACCTTGAGAATATGGATCTGAACTGGAAAATCCATTAGCAAATGAATATAATAATTTTTTTAGTGGACAAAATCCATCAAATCAAAGCCAAAGTTAATCGTCAAGATGATTAAATTGATGCCTTGTGCATGTAACTAAATGATCTGCAGATGCAAATGGAGATAAGCAAAAAATAAAGCTCCATCAGCAATACACTCACTCATGCTCCTAATAATTTGTAGATTAATCTTAATTGACCTCTGAAAAAATATCCCTCTCCCTTTTGATTATGAATTCCTATTGTAAGATTGTCTTTTTGTTGGTCCAATTTTTGAAAATGCTTGTATGTTGATCGTTTGTTGTAGTACGCTTCCAGATTGAAATTATGTAACCACTTACCAGTCCCCCTCTGAAGGAATAGAAGCATGAAAAAACAATCTAATCATTTCCTGTGGATTTTGCAGCGTATGGGGGAAAACTTAATAGAAAATATACTCATTTGTGTTAAAAAAATATTATATAATACTATAATAGTAAATTAATTAAAATATATTTAAAAAAGTTTTTGGGGTGGTTCAATTTGGGACAATCGTGAAAATGAAGTGTTACGTGTGAGGAAGTTCAAGGTTCAAATCCCCCCAATTCACCTGTCTTTGTGGAAAGGGCATACATAAGCATCTAAAAGTTACAGTAACAGTGTTTAGAATCGACCTCATATCACGCAATTACGAGACCAACCCATTTACAATATATATTAAAAATATTACATGCAAAACTTCATCTCTTTCACCGAAATGCTAAATAAATTATTTCATATCACATTGCATGTTCCTCTTCCTTATATATTCCTCTTTTTAGCATTTGTAAATTTTACTTAAACACTTACACAAACTTTACAAATTGTTCTCGCTGAGACAAACACTCTCTAAAAATTTCCAATACTTGAATTTTGGAGCCTACTATGGATCGTTCCATAGTCACTTCTTGGTTGGTCGATGTTTTGTTTAGTTTTGAGCTTGCTTTTGGATCATAAGTGTTGAAGTCACCTACTCACAGATGCTCAGTTTGTAATGCATTCATGAAATCATTCCTTCACGCAAGATAGAAAAGGTGTGGTACATTCCATTATGACAGTACCTACACAATTTTCAACCCATGTCGGCAGTTAGTGCACACTTTCAATCACAGTCCCTCACTTTATTTGCGATCAAACTTCTATTTTGGTGACTTTATCCAACTGTCACTTTTGCGTACTTTCACCATTGCAAGTGTCATTTTCATGTTTACGACGGTCGCTTTCGCTTGCTTTCCCATAATTAGTGTCATTTCCATGTTATCTTCGCCTTGGCACGTGTTGTTTTAACCGTCGTTCACATATCCAAGTGTCGTTCGCAATTTTATTTTCCTATAGCAAGTGTTGTCTTTTGGCATTGGAATTGTCGCTTATCGTGTAAAGTGGAGTTTTAGTTTATTTCAAGGGGAAATATTTGTGATAATGAGTTGTTCTTATCATGTAGACATGTTTTTCACTCATTTCCAAAGTTACACGCATTGTCGCACAAGTGTCGTTATTGTGATCACAAAGTGTATCTTTAGTGTCACACTTGGAATGGGATGTCGCAATGTTGTTGCATTAAGGAAAGTATGTTATTCATGTATTTTGAGTGTTCTGTGTTGTGTATTCAAGTGAACTAAGTATGTGATCATGTTCAAGTCTTAATTTTATTCAACTTCCTCTCACTGATCCAGTACTTAGTTAAAATTGGAAAATTTCCCAACCAAACCACTTAGACTCATCCAACCCTCCTAAATTGTGCACTACGCATTCTCAATCATGAAGTAGTAACCTTTTATCTTATCATTGTGAAATGCATAGTATATGTCTCCCATAACTATGCATTTTTCAATCTCAATGCTTAAGCCCAGCCCCTGAGTCCTAGAAATATTTCTTTCCATCCAAGCCATCACTGCGCATTGTGTAGTCTCAATCCTCAAGCCTAAGTATTGAGCTCTTGAGCTGCAGAATTGCACAATCACCTAGCCTCCTATCCTTCTAGTACTATGAATTTTTCAATCTAAGTGCTTAAGCTAGGCCCCTGAGCTCCAGAACTGTGCATTCCTTGTCTCAATCCCAGCTTAAAATGTGCATTGAACATTATCAAGGCTCAAGCCTCAACCTTGAGCTCTTGAAATACACAATTTTATAATCACCTTAGCTTCTCTCCCTTCCAGAACTACACAGTAGGAAAAATTAGTGCTCCAATCCTCAACCTAGCTCCCTAAGATCCCCAACTCCGCAAGCCTAACCCTTGAATGATTGAGTTACGTAACTTCACAGTCACTGAGCCTCTCCCTCAACCTGCGACTCGGTGTCTTCTCAGTCAGTGGATCTGTAGAAATTATACAACAAGCATGTATATCATGGATTCAATCTGATCTAACAATGTACTAAAGTTAAATACTGAATCACTTCTACAAATCAATTGCGGAATTAAAAACACAATCACCAATCACATGAAGCAAAGAAGAATCAATCAAGCCACAACATAGATAATTTCTCGGGGAATGCTTGTTGCTTAAAACACCACTATCTTCTATTGTATATTCAGCATGGAATCATGAAACAATTATGTACAACTCTTCTCACAAGAGCCCTACTGTACTTAGTTAATTGTATCCCACTGTCTCAGATAAATCTGACCAATACTTAGCCAATTTATTGCCTCCAACCAGCCAGCCTTGCTTGCGCAATCCTTGATGAATTCAATCCGTATTATTTAGGAATTTTAGCCTTCCTTGACTACGCAAGTATCATGGGCACTCCCATGGGTGTTTGGTTTCATGGGTGCAACCCAATAATCCTACAACTGATAGTCAACTTCCCTTTCACCTAGATCTCAATTGGGTCTCCACTGGATCTGACATGCATGCAACTAATAATAGTAAATCCTCAGTTGCATGTGAGATCACTGATTATGAACTAATTAATATTTAATTCACTTGATCTCTCACTAGTGTATCAAGCAGTTACAACTAGCACAATTAATTTTAACTCACTTAACTGAGTTAAACTGATTACAACCTACATTAACTAATGCAACACTGCACTTCGAACTCTGTTACAAATAGAATTACTCTACATGCCTCACCAACTACCTCTAACTCTAAATTCATGAGCTAACTGAATTTATCACACTCAATTAACTATTACAAGTTATTTTGAGATTATATTACATTTTATTGTCCATCTTGATTAAGGGATAACTAAAATATACATGCACCAAATTTATCCCACACTAGTGTAGGTGATGCTAAGACCTATGTTCCCACACTAGTGTTGGTGCTGCTTGGATCTCCTGGTCCCACACTAGCATGGGTGCTGAAATTTCTTGTTGAATATCAACACTCCCTCTCAACAAGAAAGGGATTATCCTTCACCCCCGATATTGTCTCTATGGTATTCGAATTTTCTCCTGGTGAGTGCCTTCGTTAGAATATTTGCATCTTGATCTTCCGTGGCAATGTACTGAAGCAACATTATTCTTCTATGCACACAATCTCTGAGATGGTGGTACCAGATATCTATGTGCTTGGACCGATCATGAACCACAGGAATAATCAAGAGTTTAATGCAACTCTGATTATCACAATGTATCACTGCCGGATCCATCTGAGAACCAAACAAACCAACCAAGATATTTCTCATCTAGATAGCCTCACATGCAGCTTGAATTTCTGATATGTACTTTGCTTCCGCTGAACTGAGCTCCACAGATCGGTGCTTCCTGCTGTACCAAAAAACTGCTGTTGATCCTATGTTGAAGATCCCTCCTGATGTTCTCTTTCTTTTTGATGGATTGCCTGCCCAATCTGCATCTGTGAAGCCTTGAAGCTTCACTCCCTCTGTCTGTCTGTACAATAGACCATACTCTGATGTGCCCCATAGGTATCTCAAGACATGCTTCCTCGCCTTCCAAAAGAGCTTGGTAGGCTTAGCCATAGCTTGACTTAGTTGGTTAACTGTGTAGCAAATGTCTTGTCTAATGTTCACTAGATACATCAGTGAACCAAATAACTGCCTGTAGACAATAACATCCACTGCCTCTCCAAAAGTAGCATTATATTTCCTCCAATTTCATGGAAGAGGAGTATCTATGGGTTTGTAGCTCTCCATGCGAAACTTACCCAGTATCTCTTTGGCATACTTGCCTTGAGAAAAAAAAAGTTCACCATCCCGTTGCCATATTTCCAAACCAAGGAAATAATGAAGGATTACCATGTCCTTCATTTCAAACTCCCTTGCAAGATCCTCCTTGCATGAGTGTATCAGCTGCTCATCACCAGTAAAAAATATATCATCAACATAAAGAACAATAATCAATAGCTTACCCTCAACCACAATCTGGTACAGGTTTGCATCAACTTCACTTTTGGTGAAACTCAGTCCAGTGAAATATTTGTCTATCCGAGCGTACCAAGCAAGAGGTGCTTGCTTAAGCCCATACAATTCTCTCTTGATTCAACACACATGTGACTCACTGTTGAAGATCTTGAAACCTTCAAGCTGCTTTATATACACTTCTTCCTCAATCACATTGAGAAACATAATTTTCACATCCATCTGACGAATGTGCCAGCCCATCTGTGATGAGAGTGCAAGGATGGATCTAATGGAAGAGTACATTGAAACAGGTGCAAAATTCTCATCATAATCGATCCCCTCAATCTATGAGAATCCTCGGGCCACAAATCTGGCCTTGTATTTCTCCACACTCCTATCAGCAACTTGTTTTACCTTATATATCCATCTAGATCCAACCACTGATTTGTCAACCGATCCTGGGGCAATCTCCCATGCACTGTTCCTAAAAATGGAGTTATACTCCTCCACCATTTCATCAACCCAAGTCAGTTGCTGCACTGAATCCTGAAAGGAATATGGTTCAATCACAATACATTTTCTCATAAGAGCCATGTATCCAGTGAAATTGTCTAGAGATTGTCTCTATCTATGTTGTGAAGTAGGGGCTCCTACATTCTCTGCAGCATCAAGTCTCAATCTATCAGCTTTCGTGATGCGCCTTCTACCATTTATAATTGATGGCTCTGCATGAGTGTTTTCTGCCACTCTATGATCTTCCTCAAGTGGCTTCTCCACATCTTGAGGCTCATCCTTGGGAACCAAGAGTTCCTCCTCTGCATGCAAGTCCAACTCCTTCTCAAGGGACAACCACATGGCTTTCTCCTCATCAAATTTTATATCCCGTCGCACAACAATAATTCTTCTGTTTGGAAAATACACCCGATAGTTGTGGGGTGTTTCAGTGTACCCCATAAAAATCTCGATCTCAGATGTCGGTTCCAGCTTCTTCCTGGCGTCTTTGGTCACATGCATATAAACAGATGAGCCAAAAATCTTAAAGTGTGAAACATAAAGTTTCTTACCAATGAAAGCCTCCTCTAGTGTACTCATGCCAAGTATCCTATGAGGACAACGGTTCTGCACAAATACCACAGTGTTGCATGCTTCCGCCCATAGATGCATCGGTAGGCCTTGATCATGCAACATCGCTCTTGCTACAACCACAAACGTCTTGTTATTTATTTCAGCGACCCCATTATGCTTTGGTTTATGAGGCGCTATTAGTTCTCTTCGAAGTCCTTCTTCGCTGCAGAAGTTCTTGAATTCGTTAGAGATGTACTCTCCACCATTATCACTCCTAAGAGCCTTCACTTGCTTCCCCGTGTCTTTATCCACCAATGCCTTAAACGCAAGAAAATTTGAGAATGTCTGATATTTATTTTGCATGAAGAAGATCCAACACTTACGAGAAAAGTCATCAACAAATATCACATAGTATTTATGTTTTGTTGTTGAAGCAACAGAGAATGGTCCACACACGTCTGTTTGAACTCTCTCAAGGATCCCCAAGGCTCGGTTCTCCTTCTCATGAAAGGTGGCCTTTACATATTTTCCCATACTACATCCCTTGCATGTGTCTGACTGTGCAAGTGTACCCTTGGGAAGACCAGTAGAAATTTGTTGCATGACTTTCAAGGCTCCATGGTGAATATGGCCCAATCTCTTGTGCCATAACTTGCCCTCATCCCGGCTCACCACTTTGTCCACCTTCCCCATAAATGCTACGCAACCATCTACATCCAGCTTGTAGAGATTCTAAACTCGAATCACAATCTTCTTGTCTTGTCCTATTGTTTTATGTCGCATGAAAGCTTTACCTTCACTAAAAAAACACCATAGCCTCTATCCTCCAACATTGCAACTGAGACTAAATGTTTCTTTAAACCTGGTACATGCATTACATCTTTCAATTGAAAGGGTTAACTTGATTTTCTCTAAAAGGTAATGGTACCAATCTCGGTAGCACTGTACCGCTCGTCATCACCCACTTCAATATGCATATGGAGATCCTTCTCCTCCAAGCTACTGAAAAGTTCCTTGTCTCCTGTCATGTGAAATGAAGTGCCACTATCCAAATAACACATAGATCCCAATGCACT
The DNA here is from genome assembly GCA_034641835.2 of Pinus albicaulis. Classification (NCBI taxonomy): domain Eukaryota; kingdom Viridiplantae; phylum Streptophyta; class Pinopsida; order Pinales; family Pinaceae; genus Pinus; species Pinus albicaulis. The sequence goes on from CM076579.1 coordinate 1,579,179,585, forward strand.
TGACACCATGCATGAGATCAATGAGAAGTCAAGCTAAAATTGCAAGGCTAAAGCCTCACCAGCTGCAGATCCTCCAGTCTTCTTATTCTTCTTCTTTTGTGGACAGTTAGTGGCATAATTCCCATGCTTGTGACAATGAAAACACTTCACCCTGGACATCTCCCTCTTCTTGCCATATTTGGACTCGGATTGGGAATGGAATTTATTCCACTTCCCCTTCTTCACCTTGGAAGCCAAAGCACAATCTTCTTCATCTTCATTCTTAGATGAAGATCCATCTCTAGTGTTCCGTTTGAACTCCTCCTGCACCAAATCGAACCATAGTCGTTCCCAATATGGTAGCTTTTCCCTTCCATTGATAGAGTCTTGATAATCGTGCCAACTCTTGGGAAGTCCTAGGAGATCCAAGCTCACCAAATCATCATCAACGTCAGTTATTCCAATGCTCCCTAGATCATCACGACATTGGAAAAACTTTGTTAAATATTTTGGCATGGAGTCGCCCTTTTCCATCTTGATCTTCCCGATTTTATCTTTGAGCACCAATTTTTTATGGTCGCTGTTGCTCTGAAATAGATCCATCAAAGCCTTCCACATTTCATATGGTATGGATTTCCCATGGAGGCTTGAGACAATGTGGTCTCGTACTCCCTCCAATAGGATCTTCCTCACCTTTTCCATTTTATTTTGACATGAATCAAGATTTGCAGCATCTGTCACAGAAGATTTAGGAACATCACTATCAATGAATTCCTTCAAGCCATTGTCTTCGAGTACTGACTTCATCCTGTCCTTCCAAGAAATATAATTTGAGCTACCCTCGAGTGCATACTCCAACCTCAAGCCATTGAAATCCATTTCGATCCTGAATCAGCTGTAGCACCAAGAAAGTCTTTCTGCAAATTCGAACTCTATCCAGTCACAAACTCAGCTCCTCCTTCACTATTGTGATTTCCCGTGCTCGGATACCATGTGAAAACTATACAACAAGCATGTATATCATGGATTCAACCTGATATAACAATGTACTAAAGTTTAATACTAAATCGCTTCTACAAATCAATTGCGGAATTAAAAAACACAATCACCAATCACATGAAGCAAAGAAGAATCAATCAAGCCACAACACAGATAATTTCCCGGCGAAACCTTGCTGCTCAAAACCCCACTATCTTCTATTGTATATTCAACATGTAATCATGAAACAATTACATACAACTCTTCTCACAAGAGCCCTCCTGTACTCAACTAATTGTCTCACACTGTCTCAGATAAAACTAACCAATACTTAGCCAATTTACTGCCTCCAGATAGCCTGCCTTTCTTGCGCAATCCCTATTATTTAGGAATTTTTGCCTTCCTTGGCTGCGCAACTTCCATGGGCACTCCAATGGGTGTTTGGTTGCATGGGTGCAACCCAATAATCCTACAACTGATAGTTAACTTCCCTTTCACCTAGATCTCAACTAGGTCTCTACTGGATCTGAAATGCATGCAGCTAATGATAGTAAATCCTCAGTTGCATGTGAGATCACTAATTGTGAATTAATTAATATTTAATTCACTTGATCTCTCACTAGTGTATCAAGCAGTTACAACTAGCACAACTGAGTTTAACTCACTTAACTGATTTAAATTGATTACAACTTGCATTAGCTAATGCACCACTGCACTTCGAACTCTGTTACAACTATAATTACTCTGCATGCCTCACCAACAACCTTTAACTCGAAATTTATGAGCTAACTGAGTTTATCACACTCATTTACTATTACAAGTTATTTGATATTAGATTAAATTTTATTGTCCATCTTAATTAAGGGATAACTAAAATAGACATGCACCAAATTTAGCCCACACCAGTGTAGGTGTTGCTAAGACCTATGGTCCCACACTAGTGTAGGTGCTACTTGGACCTCCTGGTCCCACACTAGCATGGGTGCTGAAATTTCTTGTTGAATCTCAACATGATCATCATGCATCATCTTAAACTAGGAATTTATCAGACTTATGTCGTCTTGTCATGAGTGGATTGGATATACGGGTACTCTATCATGCTATGGTAGGATGATGAATAAGGAGATGGATAAGGATTAAAATCTACAAGAGACCTAAGGAGCTAAGGAGATAAGATGATTGTCAGGAAATATTACAAAGGAACGCTGGATTTTAACAAAATATCAAAGATCAGTACCACATGAATACTCCATCTGATTCACAACCCTTTGGAGGGTGGATATGAAGACCAAAGCATATCTCTCATGAAGATGAAGTATTTGATACATATCTTATTGAAGTTAGAAAACAAGAAGCAGCAACAAAGACAACTTGGTATTGCCACATCATCATGCAGTCCATGTCATGTCCTGTCACGAGTCATCACGCGCCACATCATTTGTGGATTATGTAAATTCTATATTGGAAAATTTAATGTAAAGTGGAATTCCAAGAGTCACCCATGTAATGTGAAAAGTCATGTGGGAGTCGAAAGGTCATAGAGAAGTCAAACAGACACGAGGGTAGTCCAAGAGTCACATGGGAGGTGAATGATCACCCCATTTTTTATATATACACCCTCATTGTACATGCAAAGGAATTCTCACCTTGGGTCCTCCTACCAGGCATTAAAGAGGAAGATATTTGTTTTGGAGGAGCAAGTGATTGATCTAATGCTCCACTATTGGGACTAGTGGTGTTTGATCTCTTGATGTATCTTGGAACTTTTACTTAATTAAAAAGTTTGTTGAGCTATAACACTTTCATGCATATGTTGTGAATATTGTAAGATTGTTCTTTTAATGTTTGTGATGCATGTTTTTTTCATTTGTACTAATGAAATTGGACTATTTCGGTGGATTTGGTACTAATCTTGTTGAAGGTGTGTTGTATTCACTGTAAAAATTGTTGCTTCCTTGTGAACTATTTTGTTGGTTTATCGACGATTCATTCTTACGTATGTGCTCATATGCCTTTTCTAGATTAGTATTATTACTTTTCTTTAAAGGGCCCACTTTTCTCTCCCCTTTCAGTAGAAAGACCTTGATACTTTTGGAAGTTTAACATTTCACATGGAATACTCGCTTGTTGATTCGAAGATACCTATGTATTACTCTCTTGTGTTGAATTTCGTATCCAATGCAAATCTACAACAACACATGGAAGCCAAGTCAATACTCTGGATGGGGCTCCTACTCCAAATGGTGTGAGGTATAATTGGGACTTCACATCGGGGAGACCCCTTGGTTGACGGATTTCCAACCCCATCAACAAATGTCACTATAAAGAGGTCAAAATTACAAGTTGTGCCTGTTGAGTCTATTTTGAATCTCTTAACGTAAATGTATCATCTTCAAATCATACTCTTAGGGTATTATTATAACCTATTCCCTGGTAAAATTTTCATCCTCGATGAGCCTTTTTTTCACTTCTCTCAATTAAAGTTTGATGGTGAGTATCGAACATCCATAACCAAGCACATCTCTAATTTTCTTAAATTTTATGAATATTAAAAAATTGATGACGAAGAATTTACATGTCTCGCTTTCTTCCTCACCCTTAGAGGTCGTGTTAACTGATGGTGTCATACCTTACCACCTGTTTCCATCCATTCTTTTCATCATTTCTTCAAGGAGATTCATCAAGCCTTTGATAGGTATGATTATTGAGATGTTTATAAAATAATCAATCAACTTTGAATGAAGCCTGATGAACCAGTTGAGGATTTCTCTAATTGATTCCTTCACCTTTGCTGTGAATTTTCTGAAGAAGATACAGATTGGGATTTCTTGAAACAAAAGTTTGAGTGTTTGTTTCATGTATCTTTGCACGGTGAATCCAAACCACCTGATGTTTTTTCTTTCCCAAATTTTGTAAATCATGAGACACCTCTAATTTATAGGAGGAACCTAATATTCCTTTTTTTCATTATCTTATTCCTTTTCCAGTTCCAATGAGGGTGCCTCCTTGTGATGATAATAGGGTTGCGAAATATGTGCATCGAATCCCTAATCCATCTTATCATCCTCCTTCATTTTTTCATGACTCATATCCCATGGAGGAAATCTCTAAGTGGTTCATGGAGCTTGCAGTGAAGGATAATATTTTCATTCCTCAAGATGGTATTAACACTCATAACTTTAGACTTGAATATGAGTTGGATTTATGTTTTCCTCTATCATCTACATGCCATGACTCTTTGTACCATTACCTGCTTGATTAATCTGCTCCACCAACTAATTATTCACTCTCTCTTTCTTTTCAATTTGTTGGTTCAAATTGTGATCTGGTACATTAAAGTCACATCGTACAGGTAGAGGAGAAATAAAATGAAGATTATTTAAATCTTTCTTCTCTTTTTCAAAGTCCTCCGTGTGAAGATGATGTTTCCTCATTCTTAGCTGATATTGAATCTATTGATCACATTAATGAATCAAATTAAATCAGTTTGTTTAGACCCTTAGTCTCGGGCAATAATCATTATGATGGTGATAATTCTTTTGATGTAAGCGATGACGAATTCCCAAGTGCATCAATTGATCTTTCAGTTTCTCATGAAGCTTTTAATTTGGACTATTTAGATTTAAAATATGATTTGGTCAAAGAAGATGTTATTTTTGAAACTTCCTGTTCATCTCACTATCCCTTGTGCTCTATTATTTGTGATGTATCTACATGCGATGAATATATTCCACGCTCTTCAATTTATTCATCGGATTAGTTCACTTATCAATTGGCACAAGGTAGTGAGGTTGTCCATGATGAAAGAGAAAATAGTGAGATCATTGAGTATCCTTTCCATCCTGTATCATCTCTTGTTTTTCATGAAGACAACTCTTCAAATCAAATTTCGCATGAAATTTCTCTAATTCATACATCTCTATATTCATGATCAGAAAAATATTTTGGCTTGAATAATCTAGTTATCGAAGTTGTAAAATCTGATCATATCAGTGATAGAGATAGTTGCCATCCAGTTAATAGTGACCTCATTGAAATCAGTGAAAGAAATTAGCTCCACATCATGCATGATCTCGTTAAATCTTCAAAATGAAATTTTAGAATCCTTGAAAGTTCCAAGACTTACCAGGGAGTCAAGGCACTTCAACTTCCATTGATGGTTATGTCAAGATCTCGCAACTCTGGTAAGACCTAGGAACTTAATCAGGTTTGGTTTTCATCGCAAAAATATTCTTTCTGCATGGTTTCACTCAATGTAAATTCCTCCTTGAAATATGTTTGGAATTGCGGATATAATATTTTAAACTTTTAGGATTCGATTTTTGATCGAATTCAAGTTTCTATTTCTGATGATTCATCTCCATGCAAATATCCTGTAAAAAACTCGGGTTTGGAATGTGTATCTCTCATAGAGTAATGGAATTGTGAAGTTGATTATTCTAAAGATTATCTTTGGCCAAAGGAGTCATACCTGTCACATTATTTTGAAAAAAAACCAACTCCTGAGATTTCTTTTGAATACTTTGATGCTAATATTTTTCTCCATCACACCTGAAATCCTCTTGAGCGTTAGTGAATGTATGGATTATTTAATGAATCAAATTATTCTTCACTAGTTTTACCCAAACTGCTTTCACGTGTTTTCTATAATAGCATTCATTTTTACTTATTTCCACGAAAACGATGTTAGTGAAGTGTGTAACCAGTTACAAGAAAATGTTTTTCTACACTCATTACATGAGGAAGATGATTCTATTATGTAGAGAATTTGTGAAACTGTTTAAATTGATTTATCCTTTTTAATTACAAACTGTGAATTTGATGCTTTAATCATCCTATCTGATCATGATTATGTTTTTGAAAAATTTAATTTAACTTACTGTTTTCCCATTAGCACATCCAATGACAATTGTTTTACATTCTTTGATATTTATGGTTTAATATCTCATTATCTGGGTACTTTTCAAGCAGTTGAGGCATTTCCGCACTTGTTGATGGTTATGTCAAGTCCTTAATATCTTGACACACCTGTTAAATATGGTCAAATCTATTTTCCTTCACAAGATTCTCATTGTATTCCTGTGCTTGTAATTGAAAATTCATCTTTTCAAAGATTTCAAGGTTTTCAAGAGGATTGTCACAAATTTCATGATCCAATCATCAAATGGTTAAAGAAATATTACTTGGAAAGCTCCATCGCAAATAGCAAGCTTCTATATTTCCTCATGCTTTCTAAGGAGTTTGGTGTAGATGAAGACACATTCGCAAGACACTTTCGAGGTTTTTTTAATGATGGTTTTCATCAAAAAGGTAAGAATGTGAGCTGGTTAGAAGTAGTGTTTATGATGTATATTATTGTCGACAGGAAAGACATTCACTTTTTTGTGCAAGTTACGCAAGCTCTTATCTTTTATGTTTCACAATTCTTTAAATCAATTTTAATTGTTTGTATATTTTTGTATGCAGGTCAGGGTTAGATACACTCGCTTCAATGAAAATTCCATTACACTTGACCCCGACCTTCTAGCCGGTTAGGTTAGGAGTAGGCTTAGTTTCATTCTAGTTTCCCCTTTCTTGCATTCATCTTGCACTTTATTTTGTATTTTCTCTAAATTTTGTCTTGTGTTATGTTTTGTTTTTGGTTTTTTTCCATTGTGGTGTGTTGTCTTTATTTTTATTTTTGCATAAAGGATGTTCCTGTTGGATCAAAAGGCAATGTGGAAAAACTTGAAAAGGAATTTGTGATGATGAACAATGCTTGGCTTATCTATTATCCTCTTCTCTATTTTGGGTTTACATATCTTTTGAGTCAATGATGGCCGAACAGAAAATACGATTCGTCTAAACAAAAATCCTTTAGTTGAACTATGAAGCCTGTATCTTTATTAGCATATTCATTCCTAAATCAACCCTGTATTTAATGGTGTTTTGACATGTCAACCCAACCAAGTAGAGAAAGGAAAGGAGGAAAACTTTAAATGAGCATAAAACTTCAGTTATCTTTCAAATCCCTTAAAACAAGGAACCAACCTCTTCTTCTCTCAATAAGTCAGGATCCCTCTTCCACTGTTAAATAAATAAGTACCTTTACACCTTGTATTAGTAACTAAATAAAAGGTGAAGAAGAGAAAGGATTCCTGCATAGATAGTTGAAGCAAGTAACTTCATTGGGGTATTGTTCAGGCTCACTAGCAGGAAGCAATACTTGTGGTTCCTTGAGGTGACTCCGCTGGGGTATTGTTCAGGCTCGCTGGAAGTGGATCGACACCGGTGAATGTGATTAAAATATCAATATACTAATTATTGTTCTTCCTTATAGAAAAGGTTGAGGTGAGACTAGTATTATGTTGATGTGTTTTAAGTTAAGCAAGGAGAAGAGGAGACTATATCTTTAACATGGATAATTAGCAATGCTAGGGAAACCTGCATGGAAAATCAATACTTCCTGAAATTTCGAGACCTTTCACTTAAGGATAAAACCCAAACAGAGAAGTTAGAGTTCTACCAGTATGTCTCAAATTGTTGTCGCTGCGACAAAAACCCTCCAAAAATTTTCCAATACATGAATTTTGGAGCCTACTTGGATCTTGTGATCATTCATTCCATAGTTACTTCTTAGTCGATCGATGATTTGCTTAGTCTTTGAGATTCCTTATTGATCATAAGTGTTAAAGTCACCTGCTCACGCATGCTTAGTCTATAATGCATTCATGAAATCATTCCTTCATGCAAGCTTGAAAATGTGTGGCACGGTCCATTAAGACAGTCCTTATGCAATGGTCAATCCATGTTGGTAGTCATTGCACACTATCATTCACAGTCCCTCACTTTGTTTGTGATCATACTTCTATTTTGGTGAGTTTCTCCAATTGTCTCTTTTGCGCATTTTCACCATCACAAGTGTCGTTTTCATGTTTATGTTTGTCGCTTTCACTTGATTTCCCTTTAATTATTGTTGTTTTCATGTTATCTTCAGCCTCACATGTGTTTTTTTACAGTTTTTCGTATATTGCGAGTGTCATTCACACTTTTATTTTCATATAGAAAGTGTCATCTTTTGGCATGGGAATTCTCGCTTATCGTGTAAAGTGGAGTTTTGGTTACTTTGAAGGGGAAATATTTGTGATAATGAGTTGTTCTTATCATGTAGACATGTTTAACACTCATTTCCAAAGTTACATGCACTGTCACAGAAGTGTCATCATTGTCATTGCACTGTGTATCTTTAGTGTTACACTTGGAATGAGTTGTCACAATGTTGTTGCATTGAGGAAAGCATGTTGTCCATGTTTTTTGAGTGTTTCATGTTGTGTCATCAAGCGAACTAAGTGTGTGATAATGTTCAAGTCTTTCTTTTATTCAACTTCCTCTCTTTGATCCAACACTTAGTCAAAATTGGAAAAACTCTCGACCAAGCCACTCAGCCTCATCCATCCCTCCTGAACTGCACAATGCATAGTCTCAGTCCTCAAGAAACAACCTTGTCTCTTGGCACTGCACAATGCATAGTCTTTTCCTCCCACAACTGTGCATTTTTCAATCTCAGTGCTCAAGCCTAGCCCTTGAGTCATAGAATTGCACATTTTTCCTCTCCAGTCAAAACAACACTGTGCATTACGTAGTCTCAGTCCTAAAGCCTTAGTATTGAGCTGTTGAATTGTGCAACTGCGTAATCACCTGGCCTTCTGTCCTTCTAGTACTAAGCATTTCACAACCTCAGTTCTCAAGATTGACCCTAAGCTCTAGAAATGTGCAACCGTTGTCTCCAACCTAGCTTGAAGGACGCATTGTGCAGTCTCAAGGCTCAAGGCTCAAGCCTCAACCTTGAGATCTTGAACTGCGCAATTGCACAATCACCTTGGCTCCTCTTCCTTCCAGAAAAACGTAGTGGGAAAAATTAGTGCTCAATCCCTCAGTTTGAATCCTTGAGATCCCCAACTACACAATATTTTTACTTAGTCCAAGACTTAACTGTGCATTTTGCAGTGTCAAGGCTCAAGCCTGACCCTTGATTGCCTGAGCTGCATAACTACGTAGTCACTGAACCTCTCCCTCAGCCTGCCACCCAGTGTCGACTCAGTCAGTGGATAATCATGCATCATATTAGACTTGGGGTTTATCATATTGATGTCATATTGTCATGAGTGGACTGCAGATGTAGGTACTCTATCATGCTATGGTAGGTTGATGAATAAGGAGATGGAGAAGTAGGACAAGCTAGAAGACACCTAAGGAGCTAAGGAGATAAGATGATCGTCAGGCAAGATGATGAAGGAACACTGGATTACAATAAAAGATCAATTATCAGGACCGCATGAAGACTCCATCTGATTCACAACCCTTTGAAGGGTGGATATGAAGAATAAAGCATATCTCACATGAATATGAAGTATTGGACACATATCTTATTGAATACATAAAGAAATAAGAAACAAGAAGGAAATCTTGGCACTGCCACATCATCATGCAGTCCATGTCATTAGTGTCATTTCATGTCCTATCACGAGTCATCATGTGCCACATCATTTATGGATTATGTAAATTCTATATTGGAAAATGTAATGTAAAGTGGAAGTCCAAGAGTCATCCATGTAATGTGAAAAGTCATGTGGGAGTCGAAATGTCATAAAGAAGTCAAACAATCATCGGGCTAGTCCAAGAGTCACATGGGAGGTGAACGATCACCCCATTTGTTATATATACACCGTTGTTATAAATGAATTTTTACCTTGGCTCCTCCTACCAGGAGTTAGAGAGGAAGATAGTTGCTTTGGAGGAGCAAGTGTCTGCTCTAATTCTCCACTATTGGGTCCACTATTGTTAGTTGTATTGATGTATCTTCAAACTTTTACGTAATTCATAGGCTCGTTGAGCTGACAGACTTCCATGCATATGTCGTGAATATTATAAGACTGTTATTTGAATGTTTGCGATGTATGTTGTTTTAATCTGTACTAAGGAAATTGAACTATTTCGGTGGCTTTGGTACTAATCTTGTTGAAGGTGTGTTGTATTTGTTTTAACAATCATTGCTTCCTTGTGAACGATTTTATTAGTTGATCAACGATTTATTCTTATGTATGTGCTTGTGTGCCTTTTCTAGATTAGTACTATTACTTGTCTTTAAAGGGCCCACTTTTCTCTCCCCTTTCGGTAGAAGTACCTTAATATTTTCGACAATTGAACATTTCACAAGGCATACTCGCTTGCTGATATGAAGATACCTATGTATTACTCTCTTGTGCTAAAATTTGTAGCCAAGGCAAATCTACAACAACACATGGAAGTCAGGTCAATACTCTGGATGGGGCTCCTACTCCAAACAATATGAGATCTACTTGAAACTTCCCCTTGAGGAGACCCCCTTGATTGATAGATTTCCAACACCATCAACACAAATGTAAACGTCTTTCCGCTGAGATATTTATTCATTTTGTGTAAGCCATACTACTTATATCTAAAAATACTTAATGTTAAATACGTTTACTATGTCAATGCGTTCACGTAGTGACATTTAGTGACGAGGTTGCGACAATAGTTTGACCGTACAAACAATTGAGAAAAAAAAAATTATACTCTTTACAAGGCTCACTTTAGGGCTAGAGGTCTTCATAAGGTCTAAGTAATCGTACATTTAACTGACTAATAACCTTCGAGCTTGCACACTTGTTTGTTCATCGTGTCCCCACAATAAGTCTCAAAACCAAGACTTCATGTGAATTGGAAACCGTGATAGGAGTATACCTCAGACGGTGAGTTTGAATAAGACTACTAGTAATACATGACATGCATAAATAAATTCAAACATGAATGTGACTTTAACCGCAATCCATGACATACATAAACAAATTCAGAGACCCCATCTCATGATTTTCTCATTGTTGAGTAGTTAATATGCCTCTTTTGAGATTGATTTATCTTTTGCCAAACTTGACTTTACTCATAAATTTTAATTTATTTTAAGATTACGTTTAAATTTAAAATATGAAATTTCTAAACATTTTTTTAAGGTCACGTTTATATTTAATATAGGAAATCACTAAACGTTTTGTGAGGTTGTTTTATATACTCAATTTTTCTGTGCAATCAAATCGAATGGGTGTATGTGAAGTAAAACATATCATTTTGTTGCACAATAAAAATATGACTTTTCATAATTAATAAAAAAAATGGAGCATGTTAACATTTCAATAAAGTTTTAATTTTAAAAATCTTTAAAATTTATTTTAAATTAAATGTCAACATATAATATGCAATAATTGATATATGATATGATTGATACATGGTATGGACTTTAAAGATACAAAAATTGTGTAATAAATTTGATCTCTTTTAATGTTTAAATATTTAGATTTAAAATGTGTTTGGGTTAGGTGTGGCATGTGCAAAGGTAGGTGAGGGCAGGTTATTTTTCACTCCAAAGGACAAATGGATCTTTTTTTCTTCTTGAAGGATAGGGCAGGCCACCAATTATCAAGCCTAATCCTATGGCCTTTTGCAAGTTCATTCTCTAGCTTGGAGCAATGTGATCACAGGGATACAAATTGTTGGTGATTTAAAAATTCATTAAAAGATATATTCAGAAAGGTGCTAGTCCAAGGGACTATCTCAATTCATTTTTTCTTTGAATCATGTTTCTCCTTACCTAGTTTATTGAATTTAATTGTTATCACATCATTCATTATAACAACCTAATTTTGAATCAAATTAAAAACAAGGCAATTATAATCGAGTTATAATCCTTCATTATCAATGGCCATATAATCTTTCAACTAATTCCATGAATATACTTATCACTAGAAAAGGTCATTCTGATAGGTCATTAATGTTGATTGAGGATGATTTGGGTGAAAAAGGTAGTTTTTTTTTGGATTTTACTTCTATATTTACATTATTTAATTTTATAATACTTTAATTTAATTTATTAAAAAATGAAATTTGAAAGTCACTAGAAAGTGTCGCTTATTGTAACACCCTCCTCCCACACTTACCCAGATTCACCGGTCCACCAGGGTAAATATGCGATGAAGAGTTACTATGATATGACTCAACCTCCTAGGTACAGTTAAAGAAGTGGAACTGATAGACTAAAACCTTAATGACCTTCCCTAGGAGCTATAGGACCCCTAGAAGCCAAATAACCACTCCAACTGCCCAAACCCTGAGTTAACTTGTTATTTTAATGATATGGACTCCTGGTCGCTTTCATAACAAGGAAAGCCAACGACTATAAGCCTCAAGTTGCATGTATGACCCTGCTTCCTAGTGATTGTAGTTTAAATTACCTAGCTCTGTTCAAGTGACCCGGTGATCTGAGACAATTTTTCAGGGCTAGGATCTAGACCTTTGCCTAGAATTTGACATAACTTTCCAGAATGATTAATGACACAGGTAAAAATCCATTAATGCAAAAATTAGACAAGAATATTACCTAAAAAGGCCTAACCATGACAGACATTTCGTAAAACACATAGTGAACATGTAATCTATAGTTCATAATTACATATCTGAACATAAGGGTCTCATAATTATCTAAGAATCGTCAAGAAGTTCTAATGCTCTCTCAAAATAGCTTCAATATCATCTATTATGTAATGTATTCATTAACCATTATTTTACCAATCAAAACATGATGAGAGCCATAAATAAAGTTTGTCATAAAACCATGCTTATAACCAAAATAATAACCATGATATAACAACCATCAAATCCACATAATAACAAGTATAATTACTCATGAAATACAAGAGGAAAATACCTCTTATTAACATATGCAAATCCAAATAAGTTAGGTACTTTCACGTAAAAATCGACCATAAATTGGGCTGAACCAAATCTTTCAACCAATCACCCTTGTGCCATATTCCAAGCATGAATGTGGGATCTCATGGAATAAATCAAGCAAAATCAAACCAGGGATTCCATAGGCCAAACCACCTCAACCCACAACCAGTGATTCCACCTCACAGTCGGACATCACTAACCATTACCCGATCGGTCTCTACCCAAGATGTCCAGGGCTCTAGAGTGTTTGTTCCAACTCGACTCTAGGACTAGTAAGTCAACCCACATTTGTCGTAGCGCTCCAGAGAATTTTTCCAACCAAGTCTCCAGGACTACTAACTCAGCCCACCAAGGGACCCTGAGAATTTTTCCAACCAAGGCTTCCAGGACTATTAACTCAACCCAAGTTGTTCTAGGGATTACAAAACGTTTGTCCAACCAAGGCTCCAGTAACTAGTAACTCAACCCACAACCATAAGGAACATGAGCACCAATCATAAAACAAATAGGAAAACCCACAACACCATGGATATCCAGGAAATGGAAAGGCTAGGCAAAACCATTGTCAATCTAGGAAATCCTCCATGGGCCAATGACATATCATAACCAAATAACCACATGCATGCACCATGCTCGCAAAAACTAACAAGGAAATCATACATGCAAATCGATACCTGCAAAGCAATCACGTTATAGTTGTTGACCCCGCTATCCCCTTGTGCTTTCCCATTTTCCTTGATTTCTTTCTTCAAATCCAATGTGTGCCACAATGATCCAATAATGTTCCAAGAAAAATCTAAGTGTGCAAGAGTATGAGGGAGAGAGAATAGAGAGAGAGAGCTTCAAAATTGAACTGACAAAAGGTTAAATTGACAAAAGCCGTGAATTGATCGCCATAAGCCTTTTTATCATTGAGGCCTCTATTTTCTTCATTTTCCTCTATTTTTCCTTCAATTTTCCTCACATGCAATTTTGTGACCCTTCACCTTCCTTTTCTCCTAATTTCTATGATTTTCATAAATAAAATTCCAATAAATGCCTATTTTCCTTTACCAATTTCCATAGCCATTTATTAAGCACAAGTGATCCCCATTGTTATGTTTTTGCCCAACATTTAGCTTGGAATACATGTCCTATGACCTTGGTTATTATTTTTCCTTTATTAACTTTATTATGTGGATTTTTAACCAGGGTTGTTGCGAAACCCTCCCCCTTGGGGGAACACCGTCCTCGGTGTTCAATGATACCTATAAACCAGCAAAACAGATGTTTCCCATAGAGATTTATAACACATCTTGATGTAACATTTACATCATATCATATTACTGAAGACATAACCAACATATCGTGATCATCATACTGCTTATTGGAGTTTTATAACATAACTCGACACGGTATTTACATACATATGCATATACATAGACATGAACAAAACACAACATCAAAACTTATATCAAAATAAATCCACTCAACCAACAAATAGAGAAGGATACATAACCCACATATGATCTACCATCTCCCATGTAGCTTCATCGGGCCCAAAGTGCTTCCACTGCACTTTAACTTGGTCAATTACTCAATTCCGGAGCATGAACATATTTCGCTGCAAAATTCATAGAGGTTACGGCTAGAATTATCCTTCTAGTTCCACCTGCAAACAGACCATCAAATCACATGATCAACATCTTTCATATAATTCTTATGCAATGAAACATGGAAAGCATAATGTAATTTCACTATCGGAGGTAATGCAAGTCTGTAAGCTATTAGTCCAATCATCTCAAGAATATTGAAAGGCTCGCAATACCGAGGTGCCAACTTCACACATGACCCAATCCTCAAGGATCTCTTATTAGGATTGATGCACAAGTACACATTTTCCCGAATTGAAACTCCTTAAATACTCTATGTTGATCTGCATAACTCTTCTTCCTATCTTGTGTTGTCTTTAGATTCTTCTTGATAACCTATATTTTGTGTTCCATCTCTGCCAACATGTCCAGTCCAATCAACACCCTGTTCACTATATCACTCCAACTAATGGGAGTATTACAACTCCACCCATAAAGTGCCTCAAATAGACTCATCTTCAAATATTCCTGATACCCATTTTTATATGTAAACTCCACTAGTGGAAGATACTCTTCCCATGCTATTGATGCATAACATACGTTCTCAACATGTCCTGTAAAATCCTGTTGACCCTATATGTTTGTCCATCTGTCTGTGGATGATAAGTTGTACTGAAGGCCAATTCTCTTCCCAAAACTGCAAACAACTCCTTCAAGAACCTAGAAGTGAACTTGGCATCTTTGTCAGATACAATATTATTCGGAATACCATGCAACCTCACTATATCTTCGATGAAAACCTGTGCTACCTCACTAGCTAAATTCATAGACTTCACTAGAATGAAGTGCACTACCTTTGTCAACCTATAAAACAGAACCTTGATAGAGTCATGTTGTTCATATGTCCTCAAAAAACCTGTAATGAATTCCATGGAAATGACCTCCCATTTCCACTTTGGAATTAGAATTGGTTTAGTAACTCACATGGATGCTTACACTTTGCTTTTACCTGTTGACAATCCAAGCATCTTGAAATAAAAACTGCCACCTCCTTCTTCATATTTGTCCAACGGGAGAACTTCTTAACCATTGTCAATGTCTTCTAATATCCCAGGTGAACTAAATATGACTTAGTGTAACATTCCATCAAGATAATATTCTTGAGCTCACTATTGTCTGACACATAGATCATATTCCTAAATTTGACCAGACCATATATCGTGAGATGATAGTACATATCATGTTCACCTGTACCCTGCTATTGTAACCTGTGCTTAAGTTGCTGGTAGCTGTCATCCTATTGTATTGCATAAATGATATGATCTTGTAGATTTTTCCCATATGAGCTTATAGCTGTTATGTTCTCTTTTTCTAAGAGCGTCTACAACCTTGTTCTCTTTTCCTTCAATGTACCCGATCTCAAATTGAAACTCACTGATCGTATCCAACCGCCTAGATTTCATGGAATTCAGATTAGGTTGGTTAAATAAATATCATAATCCACTATGATCACTCATCATAATGAACCGCATGCCCATAAGATAGTGTCTCCACATCTTTAATGCATGGATGATCACTGCCAACCCAAGATCATGCGTTACATAATTTTTCTTGTGCTCATTCAATTTCCTCGATTCATAGCACACTACTTGTCCTTCCTACATCAGAACCCCACCAAGTACTCTCTTGCAAGCATCTATACATGCCACAAACTCTTTATATGCATATGCAATATTTAACACTTGAGAATTTGTAAGTAACTACTTCAAATGCTCAAAAATCACTGCACATTCCTCTATCCATTTGAATTTATTTCTTTTCCTCTAAAATGACGTGATATGATAGGAAATATGTGAGAAGTTCCTGATGAACCTCCTATAGTAACCTGCTAACCCCATGAATAATTTGACCTCATCCACATTCCTAGGAGTTTCCCATTCCATAATATCTCTTATCTTTTCTGAATCCACTGCTATGCCTTCCTTGGAGACCACATGCCCCAAATTATACACCCCTGTTTAAAAGAAACTACATTTACTAAGCTTGGAATACAACTGATGTTCTCTTAGAAATATCAATACTATTGCTAAGTGTTCAGAATCCTCTCCCTCATTCTTAGAATATATCAATATGTCATCAATCACAAACTTGTCCAGATAAGGACACAACATACTATTCATAAAGGACATAAAATTAGTTTGAGAGTTCGTCAAACCAAAAGGAACTATAACAAACTCATAATGCCCATACATGGTTTGGAAAGCAGTCTTGTAAATTTCCTCTTCTTTGGTGCGTACTTGATGGTATCCTAATCTCAAATCAATCTTCGAGAACATTGTTGTTCCTTTCAAGTGGTCAAACAAGTTGTCAATCCTCGGAAAAGCTTACCTATTCTTGATCGTCACCTTGTTAAACTACTTGTAATCAATGCATAACCTAAGAGTACCATCCTTATTCTCCAAAAAAAAACACTGGTGCACCCCAAGGTGATACATTTGACCTTTGTATCCCTTGTCAAGCATTTCATTCAACTGCAACTTTAGTTTCTCTAACTCTGGTGTGCTCATCATGTAAGGTTCCTTTGATGCTGGTGTTGCTCCTGGTACCAATTCAATAGAAAAGTTGACTTCCTTGTGAGTCAATAACTCTGAAATATTTGCTGGAAACACATCTCGGAATTGTTGCAAAATAAGATACCTCTTAAAGACATCCACATCCTCAACATCCTTACCTTTATCATTGGAAATTATACACACCCTTTCTTGCGACTATGCTTTTCCTACATAGTTGTAACCATTTTAACTGATGTCTCCTTCTTCTTATCCTGCAAAATTCTTTGTTCTCCATTGTCATCCAGGCACTCAATATCCTTTTCATAACAATCTACCTTAGTCCTGTGAAGATATAACCAATCCATACCCAACAACATATTGTATGATCCTAATGGAAGCACATTTAGATGTGTTGATGTAAACATACCATTTCACTCAAATGTGCAAGCCCTTACCCAAAGATGAACCCTTTTCTTAGTACCTGTAGCCAGCTGCACTAACAAAGACTCTGCATGCACTTATTTATTCAAACCATACTTATCCACCAGGTCAAGATTAACATAACTATAATTAGATCCAGTGTCAATAAAAACATAAACAACTTGACCAAAAAGCTTACCATCCATCTCGATAATAGATGCCTCGTGATCCACATGCCTACTATCCAGTGCTGCATAAATCCAAGGAATACTCTGTCCAACATCCCCCACTGTCTATGCCTCCTAAGCACTGTAAACATGCAGTCTTACACCCTGATGCTATGGAAAATCCCTCCTATGATGCTATCCTCCACAATTCCAACACTGTAGATGCTTCCTACCATCACCCTTGCTCTACTCCTCAGACTGAAATACCTGTCCTCTGTTCGATGCATTGAACTTCTTATGTGGTGCTACATTTTCCTTGTCATCTATATCCTGTGGTTTTCCTCTATTCTTAACCCAGATTCCTTTATTCTTCTCGTTACCCTTCCAATCCTGTGTAGTATTAGATCTACATTTTGATTGCTCATAAAAATGTTTCAACTTTTGATGGATTCTTCCAACGATCTAGCCTCATCAAACTCAATATTGTATTTGAATGACACTGAAAACCTACTAATAAATCTTTGAATCTTCACTTTCTCCTCCTTAATATAAGGCACATATCTCAACAACTCCAATAATCTGCTAGTATACTCCTCATCTATCATAGATCCCATATTCAACTCATAGAATTATTTCTCCCCGTCATCGTAATATCTCTCAGATAGATACTTATTCCTGAAAAATATTTCAAACTCACTCCAAGTCAGCTCCTCTTCCCGAATACCTCTGAAATTTTTTACATCTTCCCACCAAACGTTTGCCTTACCTTTAAGGCTAAAGGTAGCTATCCTAATTTTCATGTTCTCTGAGTAATCATGCAACTAAAAGAACTTATTCATCCCAAGCAACCACACCTCTACATCCGGTGACTTCTTGATTTCTCCATCAAATGCAGGAGGCTTTGATTTCTTAAACTCATTTGGAAAATAACCCATAACACTCCTCCTATAAGGATGACAATGATGATGACCATGATACTTGTTTAAACCAGAACTAGAGTAAATTCTATGTCCACTACCTCTCCTATTTGGTGTCTCCAAGAATATTCCATCTTTGAACGAGTCATCTTTATTTGACATGTGCCCACCAGGAGATCTGCTACCACACGCTCCATTAGTTTTGTCCTCTTGTCCATGACTGATCCTAAGCGGTCCATGTCTCTGTAAGTCTGAAAAAATCTAAAGGATAACTACATTGATCTCTGCTTATTTCTCCTATGACCTAGAAAGTCTTTCCTGTGACTAAGTTATTCTATAATTATCTGCCTTACAACTCTTGTTCTTTGCTTTCAAACTTCTCAATGTATCTGCTATGTCAGGGGAGTACTCATCACTATGCTGCTCATCTGATTTATAGGGAGAATCACGTGAACTATAGTCTACCATTTTTCATGTCATCTTTGATCTTCTTCCTACAATCATAATATGTCAGTAAAACAAAATATAAACAAAATGAAATGTACCTCAGTGAATTTTAGGGATCTCGTCTACAAGATTAGTCCAAATTATCACGATACATGTATATATACATAAAATCAACATGTCAATCATCCCAAAAGCAACATTATCAAGTTCTACAAGATGACACGACTGCAAAAATGACCATCACCATGCATACATAACAAGTACATATATAATCTACATGCATGCATGAAAAACACATTCTTCCCATCCAGTCCAAGTGTTGAACCTGGGAGCTTTGACACCACTCTGTAACACCCTCCTCCCACACTTACCCAAGTTCACTGGGGTAAATATGTGACGAATAGTTACTATTATATGAATCAACCTCATAGGTACAATTAAGGAAGTGAAATCGACAAACTGAAACCGTACTGAACTTCCTCAGAATCTACATGACCCCTAGAATCAAACAACCACTCCAGGTGTAGAAATTCCTTGTAGATTAAAACTGCTAATTATAAACTAAAACAATATACTTGAATATACTCTACCAACTGTGGAAACAATTAATGATCAGGAAATCACGAAGAATACAAGAGAAATAATTCAATCAACACATTACATAATGATTTCCTAGGGAAAGCCACAACTAAAAACCCCTGCTATCTATATAGTGCATTATTTAGAAAATATGAGAATATTACAATGCTTTTCTCAAGCCCGAGCAACCTCTGCACTATCTCTATCTGTCTTACAGCTTCTTAAACAAGCCTAGGCCAATACTTAACCAATTTTTTGTTTACCCAAGTCCTTATTCCCTTGCACTATTTCCTTGGGAATTAGCCCTTATTAATTAGGGAAATTCCTCATCCACAAATACGCAATACATCATAGGCCTTTTTCGACTGCATGCACCACTTATACAATTTGGATGATTATACAACTGATAGTACACTGCCCTTGAACTCCAATCTCAACTGCGTAACTTGTAGATCACACATGCATGAGTTATTTATGGCTGAATTATCAGTTAATTAGTTGAACACTGAAGTTGCTCTCCACTACTAGAGCTCCTACTAGTTCCTCTAACAATTAGAACTAGTTTAAATGAATTTAACTCAGTTAAACTGAATTAATTAATTACAACTCAAAATAAACTCAACTATGGCTCCTATAAAGTAGGAGCCACTCTACATGAATCAAGACGCTCAACTCAAATTAACTAAACCAAATAAGTCAAACTAACTTAGTTAACTCGTACAAGTTGTCATGTGATGTGGAATCACACTTTTCTTCTAATTTAATTTAAGGGAAAATAAAATTAGAATCTTTCTTGGTGCCATTTTCAACACTCCCTCTTAGAAAGAAAGGGATTATCAGATACCTCGATCCTGCCTCTATGGAACTCAAATTTTCCTCTTGACAATTCCTTAGGCAAGATATCTGCCTCATGTTCCTATGTAGGAATGTACTCTACCAACATGATCTGCCTCTACACACAATCTCGTAGATGGTGGTAGCGAATGTCAATATCCTTGGACCGATCATAAAAAACTAGATTCTCAAAGAGTTTGATACAAGTCTGGTTTTCACAGTAAATCATTGTAGGATCCATATGCTGACCAAATAATCCAACAAGGATCTTTGTCATCTAGATAACCTCACAAGATGCTTGACTAGTAGCCATGTACTTTGTGTCTGCTGAAATGAGTGTAAATGATATATGCTTCCTGTTGTACTAGGAAACTACTACTTACCCAATACTAAAGATGCCCAATTATGTGCTCTTCATGTCTGATGGACTCCCTGCCCAATCTACATCTGTGAAGCCTTGAATATTCACTCCCTCTTCCCATTTGTACCAAAGACCAAACTGACTGGTCCCTATGAGGTATCTCAACACATGTTTATCTTTCTTCCAATAGAGTTTGGTTGGCTTAAACATTGCTTGAGCAAGCTGGTTAATTGAAAAACACATGTTTTATCGTGTGTTCACCAAGTACATAAGTGAACCAAAAATATTCCTGTAAATGGTAGCTTCTACCACTTTTCTTGACGTAACATGTTCTTTCCTCCATTTCCATGCTAGAGGAGTCTCAATGGGTTTGCTTCTCTCCATGTGAAACTTCTTCAGTATCTCATTGGCATACTTTCCCTTAGAGACAAATAATTCCCCATCTCCTTGCCAAATTTCCAAACCAAGGAAATAATGCATGAGCCCATGTCTTTCATCTCAAATTCTCTTTCCAAATCATCTTTGCAAGATTTTATCAACTTCTCATCATCTGTTAGAATTAAATCATTGACATATAATACTATAATAAATAATTTACCTTCAAACACAATATGGTAAAGTTTTGCATCTGCTTCACTTTTGGTGAAGCCCAACCTGGTGAAAGAGTTGTCGATCTTGGTGTACCATGCATGGGGTGCTTGTTTCAATCCATACAACATTCGCTTGAGTCTACACACATGCGACTCTCTGTTGAAGGTCTTAAATTCTTCCTACTGCTCTATGTACACCTATTCCTTAATCACTCCATTGAGGAAGGTTGTCTTCACATCCATCTGATGTATCTTACATCCCATCTACACTAAAAGTGCTAGAATATATATGATTGAAGAGTACCTTGCTATTGGAGCAAAGGTCTCCTCGTAATCAATTCCCTCCACCTGAGAGAATCCCTTGGCTACAAATTTGGCCTTGTGTTTCTCAAAACTCCCATCCGCTACTTGGTTCACCTTGAAGATCCACCTGAAACCTACCACTCACTTTTCCTTTAGCCTTGGGACAACTTCCCAAGCACTGTTCCTGATAATGGGATCATATTCCTCTACCATGGCATCATACCATACTGGTTGCTGCACTACTTCATCGAATGAGGATAACTCAGTCTCTGCACTCTCGCTCATCAGACACATGTAGCCAGTGTACCGATCTGGTGACCTCCTATGACTGCACCGTGATGTGGGTGTTCCCACACTGTCTCTAGAATCATACTTCAATATGTCAAGTTCTCCGGTCCACTTCCTTCCATCTATAGATGTCTTTGCATGAGTGGGTGCTTCCACTCTCTTCTCCTCTACTTGTGGCTGCTCCACAACATCCTGATTGTCATCCCTTGGAGCTAAAATCTCCTCAACTGCATGTAACTGAAGCTGCTTCTCAAGGGAACATCTCATGGAATTATCTTCATCAAAGTTCACATATCGACGAACAAATTTCATTCTATGAGATGGAAGGTACACTCGATAGTTGTGAAGTGTATCAGTGAACCCCATAAATATGCCCAACTCTACTATTGGTTCTAGATTTTTCCTTGTATCCTTTGAAACATGATAGTAAATTGATGAACCAAAGATTTTGAAGTGTGCCACATATGGTTTCTTACCCAAAAAAAGCTTCTTCTAGTGTACTCACCCCTAGAATCTGATGAGGACTCATCTTCTACACATATATAGTTATTTTGCATGTTTCAACCCACGACTATAACGGAAAGCTCTGATCATGCAACATCGCATGTGAAACTCCAACAATACTTATATTATTTCTTTATACAACTCAATTATGTCGTGGCTTATGGGGTTCTATTAACTCTCGTCATATTCCTTCTGATGCACATAAGTTCTTGAACTCATTTGACATATATTCTCCATCATTATCGCTCTTGATAGCCTTCACTTTCCTACATGTGCCTTTCTCAACAAGTGCTTTAAATTCACCAAATTTTTAGAATGTATGGTTTTTCTTCTACATGAAGAATATCCAGCACTTAGGTTAGAAATCATCTACAAATATCACATAATACCTATGTTTGTCCGTGGAGGCTATCGAGAACGATCCACACACATATGAGTGAAATATTTCAACGATCACTTGCACTCTACTGTCCTTATCATCAAAGGTGGATTTGGTGTACTTTCCCAATGTACACCCTTTGCATGCATCTCGTTGCTCGAGTGCACCCTTGGGAAGTCCTGTAGAAATTTGTTGCATGATCGTGAAAGATCCATGGTGCAAATTTCCAAGTCGCCTATGCCATTATTCACCGATGTCTCGGTTCTGCTCCTTCTCTACTTTTGTGCTTAAAGTAACACAATCTTCTACATCCAATTTGTAGAGGTTCTTCACCTAAACTCTGATCCAATTCACTTGTATTGTGGCAATGTAATGAAGGAAAGCCTTTCCTTTGCTAAATATCACATTGTAGTCTTGGTCTTCCAACATAGCAACTAAAACTAAATTCTTCTTCAGACCTGGAACATACATGACATCTTTTAATGTGAGAGGAGAACCAAAATACCTCTGAAAAGTAACAGTACCAATGTTGGTCATGCTATACCTTCCACCATCTCCCATATCGATGTGCATCTAGAGGTCCTTCTCCTCCAATTCACTGAAAAATACTTTGTTTCTGTTCATATGGAATGAGGCTCCACTATCGAGATACCACACACTACCCATAACTGATGTCACGATGCATGCAATGAGGGTGAAATCCAACTTGAATTGTGAAGCAAGAGATTCACCCGCCTCTCCTCCCGAGGGCTTATTTCCAACCTTCTTGTGTGGAAATTTCATGGCATAGTGTCCCAACTCATGAAAGTGAAAACTTTTAATATCCAACAAGTCCTTATTCTTGCCCTCCTTATTGGAATCTCATTTGGATTGGTATTTATTCCCTTTCCATTTCTTTTCCTTTCCATCCAAGGCACCATTCTCCGCATCATCATTCTTGGATTAGGTTCCATCTCTGGTGTTTTTCCTTATCTCTTCTTGCACCAAGTCGAACCAAAAACTCTCCCACTTTGGTAGCTTCTCCCTCCCATTTACTGAATCCTAGTAGTTGTGTCAGCTCTTGGGAGTGCCTATAAGTTCTAGGTTGACTAGATCATCTTCAAAAAATGTAACACCAACACTTCCAAGCTCATACTGACATTGGGTGAACTTGCTCAAGTATTGTGGTATTATGTTGCCCTTCTCCATTTTGATTTTCTGAAGCTTGTCCTTCAATGCCAACTTCATGTGGTCATTGTTGTTCTGAAACAAGCCTGTCAAGGCCTTCCACATTGAATATGGAGTCTCCTTCCCATGGAGGTTTAGGAAAATATGATCTCGAACTCCTTCCAGTAAGATCCTTCTTGCCTTGGATACATACTTCTTCCACTATACCAGATTTTGTGCATCTACAACTACTAGTTTCAGAGCATTGTTATCAATGTATTCCTTCAATCCATTATCTTCCATGCCTTCTTCCATTCGGTCCTTCAAAGCAATGTAATTCGAGCTACCCTCAAGGGCATACACGATCCTCAAACCATAGAACGCCATCCTTATCCTGCTGATAGTTCTAGAGAATAGATCTACAAAACTCGTTCCTCCTGCAAAGACAAACTTGTATTATTCTCTTATATTGTGATTTCAAATTTGATACCATATAGAAATTCCTTGTAGATTCAAACAACTAATTTTAATTTACTAAAACAATAGACTTGAATCTACTCTACCAATTGCGGAAACAATTAATGATCATGAAATCAAGAATAATACAAGAGAAATAATTCAATCAACAATTACACAATGACTTCCTGGGGAAATCCACAACTAAAAAATCATGCTATTTGTATATTTCATTAGTCATAAAATATGAGAGGATTACAATGCTTTGCTTAATCTCGAGCAAACTCTGCACTATCTCTATCTATCTCATTGCTTCCTAGACAAACCTAGGACAATACTTAACCAATTTTATGCTTACCCATATTTCCTTGCACAGTTTCTTTGGGAATTATCCCCTATTAATTAGGGAAATTACTCATCCACAAATACAAAATAAATTACATGCCTTATTCTAACTTGAAGCGCCACCTGTACAATTTGGATGATTATACAAGTGATATATAATACATTGCCCTTGAGCTCCAATCTCAACTGGGAAAATCATAGATCACACAGTCACGAGTTATTTATGGCCGAAGTATCAATTAACTAGTTGAACACCAAAGTTTCTCTCCACTGCTAGACCTCCTACTAGTTCCTCCAACAATTGGAACTAGTTTAAATGACTTTAACTCAGTTAAACTGAATTGATTAATTACAACTCAAAATAAACTCAACCAGGGCTCCTATAAAATAGGATCCACTATACATGACTCAAGTTATACCCTCAACTCGAATTAACTGAACCAACTAAGTCAAACTATCTTACTTAACTCGTACAAGTTGTCATGTGATATGGAATTACAATTTTCTTCTAATTTAATTCAAGGGAAAATTAAATTAGAATCTTTCTTGGTGCCATTTTCAACACCAGGTGCCCAAACCCTAAGTTAAATTGCTTCTAATATGGACTATCAATCGCTTGCATAAAAAGGCAAGCTAGCCACTGTAAGCCTCTAGTCACATGGATGGCCCTACTTCCCAAAGACTATAGTCTAAATTACCTAGTTCTGTGTAAGTGACCCTGATATCTGAACCACTTTTTAAGGGCTAGGATCTAGACCTCTGCCCAGAACTTAACATAAATTTCTAGAATGATGAATGACACAAGTATAAAGCCAATAATGACAAAATGAGACAAGAAACTGACCTAACAAGGCCTAACCACAACAATAATTTTGTCAAACACATAGTGAACATGTAATCTACAAGTCATACTTACATATCTAAACATAAGGGTCTCATACTTATCTGAGAATCATAAAGAAGGTCTGATTACCTCTCACAATAGCTACAATATCATCTATTAGGTCATGTATTCATTAACCATTCATTTACCAATCAAAACATGATGAGATCCATAACTAAAGTGTGTCATAAAACCATGCCTATAACCAACATATAACCAGAATAATAACCATGATAGAACAACCACCAAAGCCACATACTAAAAATTATAATTACTCATGAAATACAAGAGGAAAATAACTCTTATTAACATATGAAAATCCAACCAAGTTAGGGACTTCCACGTACCAGCCGACCATTTATTAGTATTAACCAAATATTTCTTTCAACCAATCACACCCATGCCATATTCCAAGCATGAATGTGGGATCTCATGAAATAAACCAAGAAAAAACAAACCAAGGATTCCAAAAGAAAAAACACCTCAACCCTCAACCAGTGATTCCACCTCACGATCGAACATCACTAACCATTACTAGATTTGTCTCTACCAAAGCTATCTAAGGCTCCAAATCATTTGTTCCAACCCGATTCCAGGACTAGTAACTCAAACCACAGTTGTCGCAGGGCTCCAGAGCGTTTGTCCAACTAAGGCTCCATGGATTGTAACTCAACCCACCAAGGGCTCCTGAGCGTTTTTCCAACCAAGGCTTCCAATACTAGTAACTAAACCCAAGTTGTTCCAAGGATTCCACATCGTTTTCCCAACGAAGACTCCAAGAATTAGTAACTCAACCAACAACCATAACGAACATGAGCATCAATGAGAAAGCAAATGGGAAAACCCACAACACCATGACTATCTAGGAAATGGAAAGGATAGGAAAAATCGTTGTCAATCCAGACAATCCTCATGTTATCCAAATGGATATTTGTGGCCACCCTCCTAAGCCACCTAGACCTCCAGTCAGTTTCATCAATTTCCTTATTTATAGCAGCATCTACTATTTTTAGCAGTTTTTCGGGTCTTGAAATTCTGGAGCAATTTTGACCCCCTAAATGATGTTTTTATGAGGTCTACAACAGACCCATAGCCATTAGAAGGGGAGTGCGACAAATTTTCTAGTACTCAAAGAGATCTTTCCAACAAAGTATTGTACGCACCAAACATAGATAATATGACCAAGTTATGACCCCGAGAAGTTGGTTGCCCAACTAACCTCTACAGGGCCCACAAAATCTTTGCATTCCATCTCCTAGGGTTATGGTTTTGGTTGTTTATGGTTTTTACTTGTTGTTCAATAATCAAATTTCCCTTGAGCCTCATTGTAACATAGTTCGGAGGCATGTAGTCACCACATCTCTTCTCAGAGATAAGCTACCATATCTCGAGCAAGTTTATTTCCATTCTCTACATAATATTTTTTCAGTTCTTTGATATTAATGAAATGAAGTGTTATTTATGATGCATATTTGTATTTATGGTTATATTTATATTTTGCTGCGTTCCTGTTTAACTTCAAACCAGTGGTATCAGAGCGGTCTGCTCTTTCTCTGTTTTTCTTTGCATGTCCCCAACAAGGTCAGGGTATAAGGAGTTAGGGCTCGAATTGGTTGAAACTTTGCAAGATCAGCCTCACAAACCCTGTTGACCTCCCATGGCGAAAGAAAAGAAAGATGAGGGAGCCGGAGATGCTTTCAAAATATTGCTCGAAGAATCACTTGAATGACATAGGAATGCGATGATGGAAAAATTTTCCCAGATCCTTCGCCGGCTACCCATAGGTGACACATCTTCTTATGACAACCACTCTGGAAGCCCCATGCCCTTTAAGGTACATGTTAACTTTGACATCCCCATATTTGAAAGTCAGATAGATGCGAATGTCATAGATAAATGGTTAAATACGCTATACGAATATTTTTTGGTTCGTGATTTTTCCAACCAGGAAAATATTAATTTTGCACTCATGAAAGCTGCCCCCCAGGTCAAGTATTGGTGGGAAACCTATTGCGAGAAGAGGGACGAGAGTGAACCCTCAATATTTTCAGTTGCACCCACTTGGAATTCTTTTCGGGATGACATCAAGGAACAATATTACCTCGTTAGGATCTATGAGGATAAATAGATAAAGTGGACCACGTTGCAGTAGTGAAGGGACCAAGACATGCCAAATTTCACAAATATTTTTCATACCCTTCGCATGAAGTTGGGTATCAAGGATTTTGAGCGACATTTTGTATTCAAGTATCGCAGTTGTCTACACAAGTACATCCAGGATAAGATGGAGTTCATGTACATCTCCTCGCTCAATGTTTCCTATCGATACATTGTCAAGATCAAGCAGAAATTTAAATAGAAGAAGCGAGACTTTGGATTTACAAATACGAAGCAAGGGAAAGGCGCCCCCAAACCATAGAAAAAAGGAAAAATCCAAGGCAGGGTGACCTAGGGAAACTCATCGAAGCCGCAATAAAATAACAACACCAAGAAGATAAAGAAGGACACGGGAAAATGGTGTGAGTTCCATAAGAGCCCCACTCACAACAAAAGTGAATGTTGGGCCAATAAGTCACTGGTGGCCGAGCTGAAGGCTTCCAAATCAGATGCATGTTATGACTCTGAGTCAAAACTCGACAAGGGGATTGAAAAATGGAAGTAGATTATTGACACGGAGCCTAGTACCACCGTTGCCACCACCAAGATCTAGAAGGATGAGCCTAAATATCTAGAAAAGGGGAAGAGCATATTCCACTCAAAAATGTGGGTGAAGGGTTCTCCACTACAGTTCATTGTTGACAGTGGGAACCAAAAGAACCTCATTTCAACAAATTTTGTGAAGCAGTTCGGCCTACCGACCACAACACACTTGCACTCGTACACCATCAGTTGGATTCACCATGGACAAGATCTCCGCGCCAACCAACAGTGTCACCTTCCCTACAACATCAAGCCCTTCACAGATGATTTATTGTGTGATGTTGCTCCTCTTGAATTTTGTGATGTCTTATTAGGCCAACCATACTTGTGGAAGTGACATGTTGTGTATGAGCCTATGCCTCATACTATTATTATTACTTTTAGAAATAAGTTGTACATGATACCAGAGGTTGCATTGCCTACCGCCATCTCTTTAATGAAGCAATGTAGTAATATCATTTCCCATACTGAGAATTTTTTCCTCCTTATGATTCGCCCTCAAGGCAAGAAGAATATTGTGGCCATGACCTCTAGACATGGCTCCTTCGCATGGAAACAACAGATGGACAAGGTCGTGGAGGAGTATAGGGACATCTTCACCTCACCCACATGGGTACCTCTACACTGTCAAGTCAAGTACTCCATCAATCTGACACCGGGTGCGTCGCTACCCAATGGATTGATATATCGACGCTCTTTTCTGGAGAAGGATGAAATCAAGAGGTAGATTTAGGAGCTATTGCAGAAAGGGCACATCATGCCAAGTCCATCACCCCCGTGGGAGCTTGATCGTGTTTGTACAGAAGAAGGATGAGACCTCGAGACTTTGTATTGACTATCTATAATATTCCAAATTAGGAAAAACAAGAATATAGAACATAAAACTGGAAAATGCAGTAAAATATCAATACATCAATAGGAGTAGATCATAGTGCCATTTTATTACACATTGTAGCATAAAAATTAGTACAAGATCTTGAGGAAAAAGGCACTTAAGATAGGCAAAAGAAGCCTCAAATGACCCAGTACATAAAATATATAATGTTGCTGCTACATAGTGTTAGTATCCTGTATTTTACTGAATCTCAAGGTGATTGATTATTTCTATTTAGATCATCTATATTGGAAATAATATTCCATGACTGTCATTTATTTCCAAGAAAGTACTTTTGGAACAAAAGATGGCACAAAAGATGGTTGTATTCACCTCATTTCTAATATAGTCCAATGAAGCCTAAATGCATTGGTTAGCACTCTCCATCTCATCAAACCCTCCAAAACCCACATATACAAAGTTTTAGGACTTTATATTAAGCCCCAACACCTCCATTTCAGCTCTGCCCCCCACATTTGGTCGTTTGATATATATATGTTATAGTTTTATATATCATATGTTATAATTGCGATATTGCGATGAGGTAAATCTGCGAAGTTGCAATATCGTGATCTGTCATGTTTCCCATTACCGCTGCTAACTCCCGATTGCAATATCAGTGGGGCCCGATTTTACTGCCACGACAAATCCTTACACTTTAACCTCCATTCACTTACCCGCTCATCAACCTTACCCCACTTCCATCCAACGGTAAACATAATTTTTCGTCCCCCCCTCTCCATTCGAGCTTTACCGCTAGGGGGGGGGGGGGTCTGAAGTAAGCAGTTTCATGGTTTGGGCCTTACCCTTGTGTGGCGGCACCAGGGTGTTTCTCACCCCCATTTTCCGAAACCACTTACCACCTCAGGACCCCTCTGAAATGTTTTCCCTCCACTCCGATATCACTCTCGCCACCACTGCTCCACATCAAACCCACCAATCTACCACCCTACCACTACCACTCTTGCCACCGTTGCTCCACGTCGTTTTTTCCCTGCCAATCCTTTCCAAAAGGTTTATTAAAACATTTATGTATGTTTTAAAGAGAGCAGTGGGTTTTCCATTTTAAACTCCACTACAACAAAGATAGAGGCAGTTTAACAGAAAGTGGCCAACACTATAGCCAGCGCAGTTCACCAGTACACTCTTCTCAACAATCGTTCTCCACCAAGGTAGAGCCAGATGTCAGAAGCATCATGGCCTCTTCGTGACCACCTCAGCCACCTTCCGCTTACTTTTGGATTCATGAAGAGTTGCCGAAGCTTTTGGATCCGTGAAGAGTTTCCGAAGCTTTTGGATTCACGAAGAGTTGTCGAAGATTTTGGATTCACGAAGGGTTGTCGAAGTTAATTCCACAAGCGATGTTTGCCAGCTTTATGTTATCACCGCCATTGCATAGTTCCACT
This sequence comes from Pinus albicaulis, assembly GCA_034641835.2. NCBI lineage: Eukaryota > Viridiplantae > Streptophyta > Pinopsida > Pinales > Pinaceae > Pinus > Pinus albicaulis. The sequence goes on from CM076579.1 coordinate 1,579,210,048, forward strand.
TTTACAATTTTTTCTTGAATGTAATTAATGGCGATCGCTGATGTAGATAGGGTAACTGACTTAAGTTTTAGTTAAATACTTCCTACATTAGCAGTATCAAGGTGTGAGACCTGAAGGGAGAAAGCCATTGTAAAAGGCTCATCTGGTTGTAAACACTCTTTTTGGATGAATGAAAAGACCATGTTGTCTTCCAGATTCTTGTGTTATGATCTATGGTGAAGTGCTTTCTCCATGTAATTTTTCATCCTCTTGTTTCACATATTGTTTCCTTTCTTTACTGTGGATAAGAAAATTTTGTTCAGGATTTGTCATCGGGCACCTTGCTCAGTCTTGAAATAGTATCTATGTTTTCCTCTGAAATCTGAATGTAGAATTAAGATAAACTCTGCTTTTCATTCACATTGAACCTCAATATCTTATCCTTTTCCATTTCACAAGCTGTAGAGATCCATTGACATGAATAGCTTTCCTAGTTACACATGATTTCGGTTATTCATCCATTTAAATTTGTTTATACCTGTTTGACTCCATAGCCCAAATTAAAGGGAAAATTTTAGGGGCTAATATTCGCAGATGGGCTAATTTTCCATGTTTTTTCAAAAAGAAATATTCGCGAATTCCCATTTTTTCCAAAAAATGATTCGCCCAAATTTTATAAGAAAAAAAAAATCTACCCTAAAAATCGCCAAAATTTTATAAAGACTATATAAAATCATTAGAAGTTTGAATATTTTTATTAAAATATCACCAAAAATTTTATAGTTTGGATATTATGGATTAGTAAGATTCTCCAAGGTTTCTAATCTTTAAGATAAATTTCCATCCTTAAAATTTTCCCTAAGCCCAATGGCCCTCTTCTGTTGTCTCAACCACAAATATTCAAACAAACCCCTATGCACTAATAGCTAGCCTAAAATGCCCAATCAAACAAAGCTATATCTAACAGAGAGATCCCTCTCTGGGTCTAGGAGGGCTAGATCCTAGGCCCGAAGCGGTTATGATGCTGGCCCTCTGGGATTTTGTCTTTAGCCTTCAGAATTACAGGGCCCCAACATAGTGGCGAATCCACTAGGGAAGAACTATCTCTAGTAATGCACTTCAAGTTTCAATTTTGACTTTTGATGGTGAACATAAGTAAAACACCAGAAGGTTGTTCCATTCACCTCGCGACTCCATTGGCAGCAAAATTCAGAAATAGAGATTCACTGGCGACTCCACAAGCTCAAAATGGGATCAGTTCCAAGGAGATATGCTCCAATGAACATAAATTACATTCTAGGCTTCCCAAACAAAATGCTTTAGGTAAATTGGCAAATAAATCTTCCTATTTTTCAAGATGAGAATGTTGGTGATTCTTTGTTACATCTCATTAAATTTCATATACATTCATGGAAGTTGAAAGTCGAATGGCATGAGGATTGACTCATGAAGATGTTCTTGGCAACATTAGAAGGAAAAGCGAGGAAATTCTATGAAGGTTTAAACCCTGGTAGCTTGTTTTCTTTAAAATATTTCCCCAAAGTGTTTTAGGAGCATTATAAAGAATATTCTCCATATTTGTCATTAGTGGAAAATTGTTGTGATCAGTTTGAGGACTTCATACAATACCTTGAAAGTATTGATGAAGATCTAGGAGATATGAATGATGAGGATCTCTTATTAGCAATTTATGGATTTCATTCTCAAGTTAACTATCATGATAATCAAGGGAAGTTAGTTGAAGATGATAGAAATCAAGAAATGAAAGCAAATTCACATGATCTGTCTTCAGAGATAAATGATAATTCATCTGCTCTTTTGTATAAAGCTAAAAAAGACATTCAACATCATAGTCAATCTTCACAAGAGAAATAAAACAATTATTGTTCAATCCCAAGAAAGAAAAGACTGCCCCCTCCTTTAACTGAAGAAGAAATTAATCAGATTCTAAGCATGCAGCCAGGCTCTCAATTTTTATGTGATCAAGAGACCAATTCTATTTTTTATACTGCTGATTTATGTACTGAAGTCGTTCCTAATCAAGAAACAAATGTAGAACAGAATGATGTTGATGTTGTTTTACATTCTCAAGAGGGCTTATTGCTAGAAATTATTTTTTCTCATCAAAATGATGGCCTTCAGACAAAATTTAGCAATATCAGTCAAGATACATCATATTTTCTTGAGGACAACATATTGGTATACAATGAAGATGCCATAACAAATAATCATGGAGAATGTTTAGATATCTAAACATTCTCTTTGAGAATGATCTCGAGCATAACAAAGTGGAACAAAGAGTAATCCTGGATGAAGCTTGTTATTTAAATCCTCAGGACCAGGTATTGTTCCAAAATATTTTTGCAGGCCTCTTAGAATCATCTAAAGAATGAGTATGCTATGCCATGAGTGGTTTGTTGCAATTTAATGAAAAATTTGAACACTTATGTTCAGTGGAAATTAAAATGGGAGTGGTCATTTCATTTTTTTAGCCTGCTCAAAAAGGTGAACAAGAATCAATCATGTAGTCATTTACTTGATTGGTTATATTGGAAAGAAGAGTTCACTTAGTGTATGTATCACCTCTGAGTTAGAGTATATAGGTAGGTGTGCAAATAAGCTCAGTACTTTGAGAATTTTTCCAGTTTTAGTTTTAGATTGCTTTCTAGTTTTCAGTTCAAGTGTGTTCCAGACTTCAATTTGTAGAGAGTGATGATTTCAGCTTGAAGATTTTCAGCCACAGAGGTTTTGTAGTAGATCAAGTTGCTGATTTGGGATCAGCCCAATGGGTTAGGCTACTAGTCTATGGTGTTCTTAACACCTCCTGAAGGAGCTGCCATCCCCATCTGGAGCCACTGTTAGTATCCTGTAATTTACAGAATCTCACTTATTATTTCTATCTAAATCGTCTATATTGGAAATAATATTCCATGACTGTCATTTATTTCCAAGAAAGTACTTTTGGCACAAAATATGACTGTATTCACGTCATTTCCAATATAGTCCAACGAAGCCTAAATGCATTGGTTAGCACTATCCATCTCATCAAACCCTCCAAAACCCACATATATAAATTTTTGGGACTTTATATTAAGCCCCAACACCTCCATTTCAACTCCGCCCTCCACATTAGGCTGTTTGATATATATGCATGTGTCTGTGTGTGTGATATACATATGTCATAAACCACATCAACCTTACCTTATCGCAAATTCTACCTGAAACCTTTATCTCATTGACTCCTTCCTTGCCTTTTCACATTAGCATTTCGCAACAATCCTTGCCACATTCATTTGCCACTCCATAAATCTTTCGATGCGATATTAAAGGGACCCACCTTTCCCTGCCACGTCAGCCTTTCTGTACCACCCATCGCACATCACAATTGGCGATTTTTATATTTACATGTTAAGACATCGCAAGTTAATTGGTTTAAGTTGCGGTGCAATAAGAAGTGGAGTTGCGATGCGATGTGATCGCATATTGCACATGATAGAGGATCCTTGTTATTGCTATTTGTTAAGATGTACGACATGCGATAAGTTATTCGCTACGATTTGTGAAATCGCAAAATCGCAAACATTGCGATATGGTTATAATTGCGATATTGTGATGAGGCAAATCTGCGAAGTTGTGATATTGTGATCCACCATGTTTCCCATTACTGCTGCTAACTCCCGATTGCTATATCAGTAGGGCCATATTTTACTGCCACGACAAATCATTACACTTTAACCTCCATTCACTTACCCGCTCATCAACCTTACCCTGCTTCCATCCGACAATCAACATAATTTTTTGGCCCCCCCTCTCCATCCGAGCTTTACCGCTGGGGCGGGGGGGGGGGGTTCCAAAATGGGTAGTTTCATGGTTTGGGCCTCACCCTTGCGTGGCGGAACCAGGGTGTTTCGCACCCCCCTTTGCTAAAACCACTTACCATCACAAGACCCCTTTGAAATAGTTTTCCCTCCGCTCCGATATCACTCTTGCCACCACTGCTCCACGTCGAACCCACCAATCCACTGCCCTACCACTACCACTCCTACCACTGCTGCTCCACGTAATTTTTTCCCTGCGAACCCTTTCCAAAAGGTTTATTAAAACATTTATGTATGTTTTAAAGAGAGCAGTGGGTTTTCTGTTTTAAACTCCACTACAACAAAGACAGATGTAGTTTAACAGAAAGTGGCCAACACTACAACCAGCGCAATTCACCAGCACACTCTTCTCAGCAACCGTTCTCCACCAAGGTAGAGCCAGATGTCAAAACCATCATGGCCTATTCGTGACCACCTCAGCCACCTTCCACTTACTTTTGGATTCACAAAGAGCTGCCGAAGCTTTTGGATTTATGAAGAGCTGTCGAATCTTTTGGATTCACGAAGGGTTGCCGAAGTTAATTCCACAGGCGATGTTTATTAGATTTATATTATCACCTCCATTGCATAGTTCCACTTGCCCAATTTTTGCTTCAATGTAATTAATGGTGATCTCTGAAGTAGATAGGGCAGTCGACTTAAGTTTTAGTTAAATACTTCCTGCATTGGCACTATCAGGGTGTGAGACCTGAAGGTAGAAAACCATTGTAAAAGGCTCATCTGGTTGTAAACACTCTTTTTGGATGAATGAAAAGACCATGTTGTTTTCCAGATTCTTGTGTTATGATCTGTGGTGAAGTGATTTCTCCATGTAATTTTTCATCCTCTTGTTTCACGTATTGTTTTCTTTCTTTACTATGGATAAGAATTTTTTTTTTCTTTAGGATTTGTCATCGGGCACCCTGCTCAGTCTTGAAAAGTATCTATGTTTTCCTCTAAAATCTGAATGTAGAATTCAGATAAAGTCAGCTCTGCATTCACAGTGAACCTCAATCTCTTCTCCTTTTCAATTTCAGAAGCTATAGAGATCCATTGACATGAATAGCTTGCCTAGTTACACATGATTTCAATTATTCATCCATTTAAATCTGTTTATACTTGTTTGACTCCATAGCAATGGCCCTCTTCTATTGTCTCAACCACAAATATTCAAACAAACCCCTATGCACTAATATCTAGCCTAAAATTCGAAATCAAACAAAGCTATATCTAACAAAGAGATCCCTCTCTGGGTCTAGGAGGGCTAGATCCTAGGCCCAAAGCGGTTTTGATGTTGGCCCTTTGGGATTCTGTCTTCAACCTGCCCCATATTTTCCCCTCCCAAGTGTCCAAGTTAGCCTTTGGCGATAAAACCAAATGGCTCACATCATAAAGAAGTGGGAGATCCATGGTGGCAACTACATGATGTCTAATGCCCTCATTGAGGCATGGGACATGAAAAATGTTGGAGGTCTTACTCCCAATGAGGAGCTCCAACCCATATGCTACTCCTCTAACAAGATGGATCACCCTATGTGGCCCATAGAAAAACTCCTCAATCTCCTTATTCTACAATATGAATGGTCTGTATGGATGAAAATGGAGATAGACCAAATTTTCCACCCCACGTTGTCTCTCTTCCCATCCATTATCTATGTAGAACTCCTGTTGATCTTGGGCTATAGCAATGTTGTCCTTAAGAGACCAGAATACATCCCGACTCTCTAGGATCCAATATTTGGTTCTAAGAACCTTGCTTGCCCCAACCATTCTGACAATAGTGAATAAAAAATCATCACCATATGGAACCAAAAATAGAGATGCAATGATTGCCATATAAAATGTAGGATGGTGACAATAGTTCCCCAAGTGGAACCAACGTAGTTCTTCTCCTTGCTGCCCCATAACACATTGTGGTAAGTAGCTTCCCATCCATTTTCTGGCTGCCTCTATCTGCTCATTTTCTTGGGGGTAGTATTTTATGTTTGGTGTCAACTGAGTACACCCCAAACAAGAAAACACCTTCCCAAAGCGCTATAGGAGGTGGCCAACACCATCACTTACTATGGTCTCAAGAAGACCATGAAGTCCAAAGAGATGATTTCCCTCTTGTGGTGCAATGCACTGTAAATGAATGGAAAAGGAATGCAAATACTTTGTTAGTTGACCAGTAATTACAAAGGCACAACCCTTTCCATGTATTTTTGGCAAGCTGGTGATGAGGTCCATATATGAGCTCTCCCATCTCTCTTCTGGAAAAGTAAGTGGCTGTAACAACCTTGCAGGATGGTTGTTTTCCTCCTCATTTTTTAGGAAAAATACACATTTCCTGATATGCTGGAGCACATCCTCCTTGAGACCCTCCCATGAGAATCTCCCCCAAATGGCCTAATATGTCCTGATGAAATCTTGGTGACCGGAGATGAGTGAATCGTGTGCTGCATGTAGAAACTTCTCCTTGAAATTAGAATCTCTAGTCAAGAAGATCTGATCCTGGTAATAAATGACTCCATCCATCACTCTATACCTCTCATCAGTCACTTTCCCATTAAGCACTGCATAAATGAAGTGGTTCTTGGAATAATCCACCAATAGCTGGGACTCCCAATCTGGATCCATACTCATCAGTGACAGCTCTGTTGGCCTCTATGATAAGGCACCTATCACCTCATTGCTCCCCTCTTTGACATGCTCAATGCCAAATGATCCACATGCCGGAATACTGCTATCCCATTTTTTTTGCCTCCCTTGCAGCTGCTTTTGCTCATGAAAAGATTTAAGTTTATGGTGGTCAATCTCCACTTGGAAGCTATTGCCCTTCCAAAACTTCCCGAGTTTGGCCAATGCATGTATGAATGCCAACAACCCCTTACCATATATGGAAGACTCATTCCTATGTGGAAGTATCTTCTTACTCTCAAAAGTTGTGGAGTAGCTTTTTTACACAATGGTTGTGCCATTATTGACTCCTAAAACATCACCTCTCAGTGCAAGAGGCTTGGTGAGAGTTGGTAATACCGATACCAAAAAAATATCCATCTCCTTCTTGAACCTATCAAAGGCCCTATGCGTTGTCCTAGACTCACCCAAGGCTCCCTTCCTAGCCAGATCTATGAATGGTGCAACTTGTTGTGAGAAATCTTTAACCAACTCCTAGTCCGGGGGCCTTCCTGGTGGAATGCCTCCAAATAATATAACATCATGGTTTAAAGTAAACTACATATCTGAGTGGACTGATGTGTCCTTGCTTCCATTGTGCAAATCAGGCTCCATCTTATGTGCAGAGGCTTCCTGAGGTGGATAGGTATGCATGCCCCTGATCATCTGATGCTTACCACTCTTCTTATCTACCCATTCCATCTGCAAAGCCTCCCAATATGTGGTGACCTTCCCTAATTTAATCAACTACTGCACACCCAATATCACATTGGTGTGAGGAATGTCAACCAAAAATAAGTGATCAGTCAAAGTGTATGTCCCCAAGGTTACAAAAAATTCTCGGACATACTTCATACACTACATGGTTCTAGCTCCTGGAACCAAAACTGAGAATACCTCAAAATCATCAATGGGTATTGTTCTCCTCTGCAATAACAGAGCATCAATAAAATTGTGGGTTGCCCCACTATCAATCAACACCGATACCTGCTGCCCCTGAATTGTACCTCAGACTCTCAAAGTCAGATGCTTGGGTACTCCCCGCAAAGATGCAAGGGCCCCTCCAATTGGAGAAAATGCCCCATTTCCACCTCATGGTGGTGGTGGATCCTCCTCTAGTGTCATAGTGTCGATGTCTCCTTCCGGTTCCTCTTATTCCTCCTCTTCACTATCAGAGAACACCTCAATATAGTGTGCCTTTCCCACAACACACCGATGCCCTGGTGCCCATGGTTCTTGGCATGTGAAGAAAAGCTTCCTTCTCCTCAAGTCTCTTCGAACATCGTCACTAAGAGGCCATTTTTTCTGGTTCTCCTTTGGAGGAAGAGCCTTTACATCTTTCCCCTTTGATTGAAAAGTAGGCCTTTGCTGAAATGGAGCTCTTGCCCTTGGCAAGGCATATTGTAAATCTCTAGCCCTCTTAATAGCATCTTGGAGTGTAGTTGGTTTAGTGGATTTTACCAACCCATGCAGAGGCTCTTCTAGCCCATCAATAAACATATAATCTGGCACCATGATAGAAATTTTTAGAAATTCAGAGATATAGGTCTATGGATTACCTGTCTGCTTGAGCTTGTTTAGTTCAACAAAAGGTGCCTCTGGGTCTCTTCGATCAAATCTTTCTACTAATCTCCAGGTGAACTCTAAATATGCAGTCACATTGGCATGCCCCAATGTAGAAAGACCATGAAACCACCAATCATGTGCCTCACCTTCAAGGTGCAGCGCTGCTATTTTAATGGCTTCAATATACCGTACTTGGTTCAACTGAAAATAGATGTCTAGTTTCTCCACCCAAGACTTGGTTGTGCACTTGGATGACCCATCAAAAGCAGGCAGAAAACATTTACCCATAATACGCTACAGATCATTTTTCTGAATGTACCCTCCATTCCTATTGTTATTCTGGGGTCTCCTGTTGTCCTTGATTTGAAAAAAATCCTGAAATTTCATATTATCCTTGAATCTCTAAGATTGAGACTCATACACTAGAAAATAATATTCAAGAGTCTCTTGTTCTTTGGGTCCTCCACCTCCATTTCCTACTACTAGGAATGTAGGCATAGTGGAGCGTTGGGAAAATTGATGCCTTACTGGTTGCTCACACCACTGATGTGAAGTGCCGAATATTTCTCCATGTAGAAACCTCCTTGGGCTTTCTCTATGTCTCTACATCCTCATCTCCTTGATTTCTCTGGCAATATCATGCATAGTTTAGAGAAGAAGCTTTAGAAACTCCTTTTCATCCATTTCTCTGATATTGGAGTCTTGCCTTTGTCTTCTTCGTTGCTTGTACAATCAAACCTTCTTCTTCTATTGAAGTACCACTTCTCCCTTTCTATGAGAGGCTCTTCTTCTTCTGACGACACAGATGTGATGTCTCACAAGCTGAGCCAAGATTATGCTATGATACCACTGTAATATTCCAAATTAGGAAAAACAGGAATATAGAACATAAAACTAGAAAATGCAGTAAAATATCAATACATCAATAGGATCAGATCATAGAGCCATTTTATTACACATTATAGCATAAAAATGAGTACAAGATCTTGAGGAAAAAGGCACTCAAACTGGGCAAAACAAGCCTCAAATGACCCAGTACATAAAATATGAAATGCTGCTGCTACATAGAATGCCAGAAGGCCATGATTGTGTAGTCCTATGGAGAAAAACTATAGGGTAAATATAAAAATACATAGAACTGCAGATATATTGCTTATAAATTTTCAGGATCAGAGATCTAGGCTTTCTAACACCAATCGAAGACAACCCATAAGGGGTTTTAGAAAATACATAATATGCAAATTATAGCCCTAGGGCTGAATAACGTACTAAAACTAGATAAATGCTGGGAGGTGGATGATATGATGCAAAAATGGCTGATACTCCCCCCAATAGATCCTCCGGAGGAAGGGTTTCTCCCCTCACTAGAAAACAAGCTCAAAAACTTCGGTACTTGACCCTCCACTGCAACTGCCCTGCAAAATAATGCAATTCCTGAAGGAGACTGCACTGTCGATGATGGCTAAAGCTTGGCCTGATGTCGGGTTGTAGAATGAAGCTCAAAGGAACCTCTCCTGAGTGGGCACTCGAATTCCCCCAAATATGAGGATGGGATTTCCGCTATGAAACGCCGTCGTGCTAAACAACACATCAAACTCCGCTAAACAAATGAAGCATGCAGAAAGTCCTTATATGCTTTGTGAGCCTCCTCACCCTTGGTCCCACTCATTAAATATGCTACTCTAATGGATACTCCCTCCCAGTATGACTGCGTTGTCCTCTAATAACTCTCCACTACCTCCATAACAACGTTGTTGATCTAGTCAAAATTGACCCCATCTGCATGATTTAGCCCCCATTCATACCTAAGAGTTCTTTATTCAACTGATAAGATGATACACATTCATATTACAAGTGGTTTTATTCCTACTAAAGAGATTTATGTGCCTCTCTACCCTCTTATTCATCTACCTTAATGACAAAAGAAAAAATTAATATTCCAACTACCTAAAAGCTAATTAGGAATATTACACTATCAGGCGTTGAACAAGATCACTGTCTGGAATAGGAATCCAATCCCATGGATTGATGACCTTCTAGACCAGCTCAAGGGAGCTAAATATTTCAGAAAGTTTGACTTGAATTCTAGTTATCACCAGGTACTAATTGAACCCTCCGATGTGTGGAAGGCTACCTTCAAATCCAAGGTGGGACTTTTCGAATGGCTAGTCATGCCTTTTGGGTTGATGAACTCCCCCGCAAACTTCATAAGGCAAATGGATGACATGTTGCGACCCTTCACCAACTCATTCGTGGTGGTGTATTTGGATGACATCCTGATCTTGAACAAGTGTTGGGAAGAGCACCTTCACCATATTCGACAGGTCCCCCAAACCCTGCAACAACCCAAGTTGTGTGCCAATTTGGAGAAATGCAATTTTGGTATAACCCAAGTTAAATATATGGGGTACATCATTGATGAGCGAAGTGTGCATGTGGACCCATCCAAGATAAAATTCATTCAGGATTGGCCAGCCCCAACCACTCTAACATAGCTCTGCATCTTTCTGGGTCTTGCCAACTTCTACTGTAGGTTCTTGTTGGGATTCTATCATATCACTTTTCCTTTTAGTCAAGTCACCAAGGGAGGAGCGAAAGAAAATTTCTTTTTGTCTAAATCCCAATAGAAGGTGTTTACCAAGTTAAATCACCACCTCTGCTCTGCATCAGTACTCATATTAAGAGACATGAAACAACCATTTGAGGTTGAGACATATACCTCCGACTATGTTATTTGTGTGTTTCTTACTCAGTAGAGGCATCCAGTGGCATACCACGGTGAGGCATTTTCAGACAGTTTGAAAGTATCCCACCTATGACAAATAGATGTATTCCATTATGCAAGCCTCCCGACAATGGAACCATTACATACTGGGGAAGGAAGCGGTCATTCACATAGACCACTGACCCCTACAGTTCATCTAGACACAAGGGAAGTTGAAGAACGATCACCATAAAAAATGGTTCACATACCTGTTGAAGTCTAAGAATGTCTCTTTTTGACCACCCTTTTTTCCATCATATTCAACCTTTCTGTCTTTTTTCTATAAAACCCCAACATATTAAGGTCAAGAAAAAATTCTACAAGGTATTAAAACATCCATGTTTAATTTCTCTGTTTTTAATGAATTTATTAAAAAAAGTATCTTGCAATTATCAAATTTTGTACATTCTTAAGATGATATCCATTTGTGCAAAATAATCAATGGTTAGATAGGCTACAACGCTCTAGAAGAAGGAAGAAGACTGCCAAAAGATGACATTTTGCCTCCAGATGGACAAGAAACTACTGGCAGTATTTGGAAATCTAAGCGAAGTAAGAGATCTTGAAGTCAAAGGTTGGGTCAAACATGAAAAATGTGTGTTGCAGATTGAGCACAGGTAGTGGATAATTAAGCCAGCAAGGCACTAAGCTATCAGAACGCGAAATCTCCTATGACTTGTTTTTCCAATAGCAAGTCACAAAGATATTTGATTCTTAGGATATTGATCTCATAGGTGCCAAATTTGTTTATGATTTACAAGCTTAAAAATAGTTTTAAGTTGTTTTTATTATCTATATAAATAACAGTGACCGAGACAAAGAACACAATTCTCAAGTGGTGGTGATTACTGTTGTTTATATTATAATCCTTTCAAGGAAATATTGATACTCTGTTCCTTTATTATAAGTTCTTGTTACCTTTTCAATGAGTGTGTGAAGTCTTGACGGATAATCAATCCCGCACTCCAGGAGGGCCCCTTGCGAGCTGTGAGGTTTTTATTTTAAGTTTTGAATTAGTTTAGTTTATCTTTTCTCAAAACTTCATTTTCGTTACAAATTGCATTTCTAGTTATTTTATCCTTGTTACAGAGTACTCATAAAAAGGGAAAATACCAAAAAGAGTTAATAATTCAATGCATCTTTGATTACGTGTACTTAGTCTTTTATTGTTTCATGCTAGTCTTAGTTAGTTGTTTTAGCATTTAAATTTAAATTCTGTTAATCATTTTCAAATTTATGTTATGTTAGATTGGGAATACAATTTAGAATTTAATAGACACATTAGTAATCTCTCTTCAGTTAGAGTTTCATCCTTGTTATCATATTTCATTGTCATTTCTTTTAAAGCAATTTAACTTTCATAGATTAATATTTTGTCATCAATTTTCCCATAGAAAGTAGATTAATTTCAATTCCATTTCAATTTAGTTTGAAGAGTTATTTTCAGTAATTAGTGCATAATAATTTCTATTCCGCAACAATAGAACTAGGTTATTTTCGTTCTATGTTTTTATTTTCAAGCACTTCCTTTTGGTGATATTTGCAATATTAGATAGTTATTTACTCATAAAATCTTAATTTAGTCATTTAGTACTCTAGATTGAAAGGAGATGTGCGTCATTAGTTTCTAATTTGTAGTTCATTTTACATTCGGTTTTATTCATTCGTGCAACTAGTTTTGTTCTTAGAAGAAATCCTAGCATATATAGTGCACATACATTTCACAAGTACACAAACCTTGGTTGAAATTTAATGAAGTAAATTAAAGATAATTAATTTACCAAACATTTTGGCGCCGTTGACGGGGAAGTATATATGGTATTTATTCTTAGGATCCTTTTTAATTTCAATAAAATTTATAACGATAAAAAAATTATGCATAGAGAAAGAGATTATAGGGGTAAATTTATAAGTAGAGGTAGAAGCTCGATTCCAACATCACCACTTACTCCACCTAGACCTCATAGAGCCACACCATCCATTGATACTCGCATTCCATCATTGGTTGGTAGACATAAATTTCCTGTGGTGCTTAGATCTGAAATCCAACCAAGAAATTCACCAACCTCCTTTACCAAAGGTGTAGTTGAAGAACCTACATCCCCAACAGAAGGAGTAAATTTTCTTTCTTCAACTGGAGAAAAAATTCTAGGACAAGAACTAGAAGTACCTAGTGAAGAAGAAGAAGAAACTTATTTTAATATTCCATTAATAGAAAAACCAGAAGAAGAGTTATACAATCCAATCATAAAACCTTAAATTAGCTGTGAAGAATCTACAATGGTAGGGGAAGGAGGAGTAATACATAATGTGAATGGTGAACTTAAGATTGGAGGTGGAAGAGGCAATAGAACCTACCACCAATAGAGGTGGTATTCATGAAGAGGTGGTAGAGGAGAACTAGAACCTTTTTGATTTCCCATCTTTGATGATGATACCACAACAACAATGAAGAATATCTCACCCTCTATTCTCCCTAATTTTCATGGGATATGTGTCTTATAATTAGCTAATTGGTTGAAACTTTTATGGATCTAAGGAGAGAATGGTGGACCTCCATTAATGAGGTAGTTTCTTAAGTTTTTATATAAATAGGAGAGCCTTCTCCTTTCATTTGTAATCTAGAACTTTGTAATGCAGATTTGGGAAGTTTAGAATCATGGAAGGAGATGTGAAATGATCATGTAATGAAATAGATAGTAGTAGGCTTATAGCATAAAGCTTGAGTATGTAGGTAGAAATTTATTTTGAGATTGATGTAATTATTCTTTCATTTATACATAAAGTCATTTTGCGCGTGCCAATTCAGGTTTGAGTGTGCTTGTCATGGTGTTGGTATGCTGTTGAAGAATGGAGGGCCCCCATCACAACACGCATACTTTGGTAGAGGTAACTTCGAAGTTTGTTTTCATTATTTCATTCCATTTTCAAGTATGCTTTAATTCGTGCAAGTGTATGTGTAGATTAGCTTTTCAATTCATGCAAGTACATTAGTTTTTCAATTTCGCAAGTGTGCATTTCCAATCCTGCAAGAGTGCTTTAGATTATTCATTTCAATTTCTGTAAGTGTGCTTAGATTAGATATTTCATTTATGCAAATGTGTGCTTTCAATTCTCGCAAGTGTGATTTTTAATTCCGAAAGTGTGATGTGATTTACTACTTTCTAGATTACATTTATTGTTGTTTTTCATTTGATAGATTAAAATTTCTCTTTTGAAATTGGTAGCCAATCTCTAGCACATATAGTGCACGTGCGTCTCACAAGTCCACGGACCCCCGGGTTGAAAATTTATGGAAAGGAATTTAAGTAATTAAATTACCTCAACATTTTGGTGCCATTGTCGGGGAGGCGTACATAGGTATCAACCTTAGATTTCAAATTCTATTTGTTTAAATTTTTATTTTTATTTTTTTGTCTCACATCAAGTTTTTAATATAGAATTTCATTTCGTTTTTCAATTTCATTTTTACTTGCAATTTCATTTTTTTAGTTTTCATGCACAGTTAAATTTTCATATATATATATATATATATATATATATAAAGAAAATAAAAACAAAAGATAAAAAATCATTTTGATGCATTTCGAATTTTAATCAATTTTTAGAATCATAAATAAGCCCAATTTTGGAAATAGTTAGTTTTCTATTTTTTATTCAATTTTCATTGGTGCAGTAAGAGCCACTCCATCTAACCATTTGCAGGAAAAATCACGATAACAATAATGCTTGGAGAAAAATGGCAACGTTGTTCTCTGTGGAAAACATGAAGCTTGAATCGTTGAATTTTAAGGTTTGAAATAAATTCTTCTTAATGAATTTTTAAATGCATTGACAAAAACTTCTAAGTATGCTCTCTTCTTGCGCCTTGCGCGATGTCGAAGATCAGAAAGGGAAACTGAATATGTTATTCATCAAATAAAATTTTGCAATAAAACTTATAGATCTAAAATCACATAGGAGATCTAAATTCATTATTAAAATACTTAAAATTTAATCTTCAAATTTCAATTGGATCTATCTCAAAATTTGCTAAAATATTTTTTTTTTCTTTAAAAAAAAATGCAGAAATTAAACTGAAGATATCTCACAAAATAGGAACTGGGTTTTTGTAATTTTTTTACAGGAAGTACATAATATTCTGATGAAAAATTCTTGAAAATTTTCAGCCCAATCCACTTCATGGTTTTCGAGAAAATTAATATCATCACCTACGTCCATTTCGCTTATATCTCGAAATCCATGCATTGGATCGATCTGATTTTCGGTGTGCAGAAGAATTAGGCCCATAGGAACGCTCATAAAAACTTTCAACCCAATCTGAATTGTAGTTTGTGAGAAAATTGTTTCTAAATTTTACAACAATTTTGATTATATATCGAGATCTGTGCATTGGATCGATTTGATTTTCAGTGTGAAGGAGCGTTAGGATCATAGGAACCTCCATAAAATTCCTCTAACAGTACAAACTTCTATTTCTTTACGAGAACCACATTTTCCTGAAAGACTTAAAATTGTCAAGGAATAGAAAGGAAAATTATTTTACCAGACCATGACATGTTAGATGAACTTAAGAATGTTTGCATCAAAATACGTTTACTACAAGCAATAAAGGAAATACTAATAATTTCAAAATCCATCAAGGAGATATGTATTAGAAAAATAGGAAGAAAAATAAAAAATATTAAAAATAATCAATTGGTGGGAAAATGTTTTGATATTATGATGGGGAAAAATATTGTCCAAAAATATTTATATCGAGGAAGCCCCATTGTAAAAATCCATATCAAAGATATTGAGATCCCAAATACTCTAATTGATCTAGGAGCAACCATTAATATTATGAGTAAACAGACCATGGAACAACTCAAACTTTTAAATCTTCAATATTCTCGAACATTATTGCAATTAGCAGATAGCTATGTTATTAAACCAAATGGAGTATTAGAAGATGTGTTTGTATCTCTATATTCTTGTGAAAATCATGTAGATTTTGTGATTTTAAATCGTAAGAATAATTTAGGTCATACATTGATCTTAGGTAGACCTTGGCTAGCTACTAGAGATGAATTCATAAGCTGTAGATCGAGAGATGTGTATATATCTTATGGAAATTCCACTAAGAAATTCACATTGTATCCTCTTGCAAAAACTATAACTGAAATAGAAAGTGAAGTATGGATAGATGATGATGAAGACTTTGATAACATGCAATTAGTTTATACTTTTGCACAATTAGAAGAAGAAAATCAATTAATCAATTTAATGAATAAAAATGATTCTTCTTCTTATTGTGAAAAAAAAAAAAAAAATCAGGAACAATGTAACATTGAAAAATTATCATCACATCAAATTGTTTTACATTCTATGGAAAAATTTGGCAATTCTCAAGTAGAAGTCTTTCCAGGTAAAATATTAAATCTTAACAACAATCTAGAGGATCTTAAAAAGAGACAATTAATAATGATTGTACAAAAACATTCTTCTGCTTATGCATGGGAATACAGTGATATGAATGGAATTGATCCTAAAACTCGTATGCAACACATTCATATTCAAGAAAATTCCAAACCAGCTAGACAACCCCAAAGGAGAATGAATCAAAATCTAAGGGAAATTGTTAAAGAGGAGTTACAAAAACTGTTGAATGTGAATTTCATTTATCCTATATCAGATAGATAATGGATATCACCTTTAGTGATTGTTCCAAAGAATAATGGAAAGTGGAGAGTATGTATTGATTACTGAGAATTAAATAAAGCCACTTTGAAAGATCATTTTCCAGTACCCTGTATAGATCAAGTATTAGATACCCTGGCAGGGAAGAAGTATTTTTCATTTTTAGATGGTTTTAGTGGATATAATCAAATCCAACTAGCACACGAAGATAAAGATAAAGCTACTTTTACATGTCCTTGGGGAACATATGCCTATAGGGTACTTCCTTTTGGATTATGTAATGCACTTGTCACATTTCAAAGAGCACTCTTTGGTATTTTCTCTAATCTAATTCATGATTGTGTGGAAGTATACATGGATGATTTTACTGTATATGGAAATTCTTTCGAAGAAGCTATGGGGAATTTAGAAACAATTCTTATTCGATGTAAAGAAGCAAATATTTCATTAAGCCATGAAAATTGTTTTATGATGTTTAATGAAGGTATTATTTTAAGTCACCATATTTCAGGAGATGGAATTAAGGTAGACACATCTAAGGTAGAAGTTATTTCTAAAATTTCAATTCCTTCTTGTCAAAGAGATGTTAGAATTTTTCTCATATTTAAAGGATACTATAGAAGGTTCATAAAAAAATTCACAAAATTAGCCTCTCCACTTTCCAAACTTCTTACAAAAGATTATGAATTTGCATGGAACTCTGATTGTCAAAAAACATTTGAAACATTGAAACAAAAAATCACTAAAGCACCAATTTTAAGAGGACCAAATTGGTCTCTCCCTTTTCACATATCTGTTGATGCTTCAGAAACAACCGTAGGGGCTGTATTGAGACAAAAGGATTTAACTCCTTATGCTATTTATTACACAATTAAAAATTTCACTCCAAGAGATTTAAATTATACTGTAACTAAAAATAAGTTTTTAGCTATTGTTCATGCCATCAATAAATTTCGTCATTTAATTATTGGTTATGAAAATTTTATCCATACAGATCATTCTTCCATTAGATACTTAATGAATAAACCAATTACTAATGGAAGAATTACAATATGGTTGTTACTATTACAATAATTCAATATTACTATTCTTGATAGACCTGGAAAAGAAAACACAGTTGCTGATTTCCTTTCCAGAATGAAAAATGATAATGTTGATGTTCTTGTAAAAGACAATTTTTTCGATGAATATATTTTTGTAGTATCTACTAAATTTCCTTTGTTTGCAAATATTTCCAATTATTTAGCTATAGGAAAATTTCCACCACAATTTTCAACAAAAGAAAAACAAAAATTTATCAAAACTAGTGCATCCTATTCATGAATAGATGGGGAATTAGACAAAAATAGACCAAATTTGATCATTCGAAGATGTGTCCGAGAAGTTGAAGTACCAAAAATTTTAAAACCTTGCCATGATGAACCACGTGGAGGGAATTTTGCTGGAAAAAAAACTGCATATAAAATCCTTCTTTTGGGATATTATTTTCCATCTATTTTCAAAGATGCCAAAGAATATGTCAAAAGATGTGATAGCTATCAAAGAAGGGGAAAGCCAGTACCTTCAGATTAAATGCTTCTACAAACTTAGGTAATTGTAGAGCCTTTTGAAAAATGGGCTCTAGATTTTTTTGGACCTATAAATCCTCCATCCAAACAAAAAAAGTACATACTTGTTTTCACGAATTATGTCACAAAATGAGTAGAAGATAATCCTATTTTATTTGCAACTCAAAATGTTGTAGTTACATTTATTTTGAGGATATTTTTACTCATTTTAGTGTTCCAAGAGAAATTATAATAGATCAAGGTACCCAATTCACATCCAATTTGGTACAGAATATTATGGAGTAGTATAAAATCAAGTATCAACAGTCTACTCCATATCATCCACAAGCCAATGGGCATGTGGAATCTACTAACAAGGTTCTTGAAGTAATTCTTACCAAAATTTTGCATTTTCATACAAAGGATTGGGCAAAAAAACTTCCAGAAGCACTATGGGAATATCGAACCACATGGAGAAACACAACTGACATACTCCCTATGAGCTTGTATATGGGAAGAAAGTTTTGTTCGTAATTCAGTTCCAAGTGGAAACCTACAGAAAAACTGTTAAACTGGGCCTTTACCTGTCAGAAAATCATAAGCAAAGGCTATCACAATTGAATGAGCTAGATGAAATCTACCCAGATGCTATTCAAAGAACTAACATAGTGCAACAACAAAGATCAAAATGGCATGACAAGTGCATCAAAGATTCAAATTTCAAACAAGGTGACTGGGCACTTCTTTTTTATTCCAAGTTTAAATATTTTCAAGGAAATTTTTAGATTCATTGGCTTGGTCCTTATGAGATTGATACTATTTTTGACAATGGATCAATCAAAATCAAGACTATTGATAAGGAACAAATTTCTTTCCTTGCTAATGGCCATAGATTGAGATTATATCATAAACCATTGACAAAGGAGGAATTTGTTAAGTATCTACAAGAAAATTATGAGTTTAAGTTGATTAAGGAAGGATATTTTCCTCCTCACTTTTCAAATTCATTATGATTTTGTTTTTAAAAATAATAATAATAAATGTATAAACATGAAAACCAACTTTTTTAGCATGTTTATACATACAATATTGATTGCAAACCAAGATTTTCTTTGCAGTCAAGATTTTCAGAAATCTCTTTTCTCTTATCGATGTTTTCTTTTATCCCCTTTTTTCCTCAAATTTTTAGGTGATCAACTATTAACAATAAGGAAGTCTTATCCAACTGATCCACAAGATGATAAACAAAATTACTATCATTCTACAACCAATTCACAATTCTGCAACCAAAATCAAATTCAACAACAAAAAGGTATCAGAAGAAACATTAAGGTATGTAAGAATACTTGAGTTATGTTTCGTTTGAAAACTTAGACTTTAAATTATGGATGTTATATTAAAGGATTGAATATATTGTAAATATTTTTATTATTATGACCTTAACCCCTCATCAATACACACTTGTCACATCAAAATCCGATTAATAAATCAAGCACATAACACCAGTCCTTTGAAAGAGGATCTAGGACGTTGTGCAAGTACAAGTCGGACATAACACAAATTATTTCATCCTTACCTTACCTCACCATGATTTAAAATCCTCTCCATATTCATTTCTCATTCCAAAGACTTCACTCTTCATTTTACTTACATTTCATAGTCGAAAAGAGCATTCTGGGTCAAAACCTTCTCTACATGATGGGTACGCTTGTTCGATATGAACCAAATGGTGAAAATTTTCTTCGGGATTATTATAGAGTTAAAGAACAACTACAACAGGTGGGGTGGCTCTAGTTCTTCAAGAAGTTCAATGGGTATGAACCAGAGGTTACTAAAGCATTTGCTTGGGCCTTAGATGGATTAGAGGCCGAAATTGGGGACATCAAACTCATTCTCATAGAATCAGTGATAGCAGAAGAAACGAGACTCCCAAGGAATGGAGAAAGCTAGTTTAAAAATATAAAAATTAAGGAGAATAATAGGGTGCACTTCTAAAGGAACCATATATGGACATATCTATTTTCAAGAAAGGTATTCCTATCACAACATTAAAAGGAAAATGACGAAATATTCTATTAGTAATCCAGAAATCCATAACACACGAGGGGATATTTGGAACAATGTTTGTTTATCATGCTAGGCTTATGATGCACTTTTTCGATGGATTTGAAATCAATTTACCCTACTTTTTACTACAAAGCTTGAAGAAAAAGGAATTTAGTATTCAAAGAGAATCTAGGTCCACAGATAGTTCTTTGTACCATCATGGACTCATTAAGATTTTTTTAGAAACAAATTTTCAATCAAAAGGGGATACTTGGCAGGATTTCTTGATAATAAATCATTTTATTTTGTGGAAGATCCAGAGAAAGAACCAAGAAACAAAATTAAAAGAAGTAGGAGAAAATTAAACACTAGTTCTGGAAAATAGAAAACCCAAGAAGAAGTTCAAGAAGAAAATTTGACTGAAATTCCAGAAGACCCATTTGAGGACAATACTCCACTGTCCCAATTTCTTGAAAAATTGAAACATAAAATATATAAACAAGAACCTAGAAGGAATAAATCCATCCTAAGCCAACCCATGACTGAATTAAAGAAGAAAGAAAAAAGCAGTGAAATTGAAAAACAAAATATCAAGAGTTCAAAAATTATTGTAAGGAGGAGTAAGAGAATTTCAAAATTATCAACAAATACTCAATCACCAGATATGAATGATCTTGAACATGAAGGGCTTATTACACTTCCCCGTACAATCAACCCAACAAACAGGCCAATAGGCAGTCCCACAAGGTATACCCTAGAAACCGACCCAGTTCAATAAGAGATCTATGACTATGTATAATCTCTAGAGGAAAAGGCACAACAAAAAGAAAATTTATCTCAATTCGAAACATGTGAGACCTAAAAAAAAAATCAAGTACACAACAGGGAAAAAAAATTGAAGAAAAATTGAAGCAAGATGTTTATGAATTAGAAATCATTAACAAACATTTGATTCAGGAGAGAGAAGAGGCTAAGGTTCAAAATGATATACTAAGGACTCAAAATGACAACATCTTGCTACACCTCTGTCATTGGTACAAGACGAATAAGAAGCTTAAAGATACAAATAAGTTTCTTAAAAACAAAGTCAGGTGATTACAAAGAAGAGTTCTTATAAAGAAACCAAGGACCATTTTCATCATGAAAAAGAAGAAAAGAAGTACTAGCCTAGATGTACTTGCAAAAGCATCAAAAATCATTCACTGAAAGGAGAGGACAAGAATAAATTTTGAAATTTTGGTGCATGAGTACATGCAAATCCTTCGGTGTGGGAAGATGTTGAAGTCTAAGAATGTCTCTTTTCGACCACCTTTTTTGCCATCATATTCCACCTTTTTGTCATTTTTCTGCAAAACCACAACATATTGAGGTCAAGATCAAATCCTACAAGGTATTAAAACATCCATATTTAATTTCTCTATTTTCAATGAAATTATGACAAAATTATATTGAAATTACCGAATTTTGTACATTCTGCAACTGAGATCCGTTTTTGCAGGAGAATCCATAGTTAGATAGGTTGCAGCACTCCAAAAGAATGAAGAAGACTACCAAAAGATGACATTTGGCCTCTAGATGGACAAGCACCTACTGGAATTACTTGTAAATCTAGGTGACGTAAGAGATCTTGAAGTCAAAGGATGGGTCAAACATTAAAAATGCGTGTCGCAGATTGAGCATAGGTAGCAGAGAATCAAGTAAGCGAGTCACTGCGCTTTTACAACAAGAAATCTCCTATGAATTTATTTTCTAATAGCAAGTCATAAAGAGATTTTATTCTTAGGATATCAATCTCATAGGTGTCAATTTTGATATGATTTATTGGCTTAAAACTCTTTTTAAGTTGTTTATATTATCTGGATAAATAACAGTGACCGAGACAAAGAACATAGTTATGAATTGGTGGTGAATATTTTTCTTAAGATTGTAATCCTTTCGAAGACATATTGATACTCCATTACTCTAATATAAGTTCATGTTACCTTTTCAATGTGTGCGTGAAGTCTTGACTGATAGTCGATCCTTCTCTGCAGGTGGGCCCCCTGCGAGCTGTGAGGTTTTCATTTTAAGTTTTGAATTAGTTTAGTTTATGTTTTCTCAAAAGTTCATTTTCGTTATAGATTGGATTTTTAGTTATTTTATCCTTTTTACAGAGTACTCATAAAAGGCAAAACACAAAAAAGAGTTAATAATTTAGTGCATCTTTGATTACCTGTACTTAGTCTTTTATCATTTCATGTTAGTCGTAGCTAGTTGTTTTAGCTTTTAAATTTAAATTTTGTTAGTCATTTTCCTAGTTCTATTATTTTAGATTGGGAATATATTTTAGAATTTAATACACACATTAGTAATCTCTCTTTAGTTAGATTTTCATCCTTGTTATCATATTTCATTGTCATTTATTTTTAAATAAATTTACCTTTCATAGATTAAGATTTTGTCTTCAGTTTTCTCATAGCAAGTAGATTAAATTCAATTCCAATTCTATTTAGTTTGAATATTTATTTTCAGTAATTAGTGTAGAATAAGTTCAATTCCGAACTAGTAGAACTGGGTAATTTTCCTTCTATGTTTTTATTTTCAAGCATTTCCTTTTGGTGATCTTTGCAATATTAGATATTTCTTTACTTACAAAGCTAAATTTAGTCAATTAGTACTCTCGATTGAAAGAACATGTGCATCATTAGTTTCTAATTTGTATTTCATTTTACATTCAATTTTATTCATTCCTGCAACTAGTATTTTTCTTAGAATAAATCCTAGCATATATAGTGCACATACATTTCACAAGTACACAAATCTTGGTTGACATTTAATGAAGTAAATTAAAGATAATTAATTTAATAAACAATACCTGCAACAATTCCATTTGAAAATTAAGTACAAGAAGGACAACACCAACAATTTTGTAGACTTCCTTAGCCGACTTTCGTTCATGGTGCTGACCACTATGCTCGACTCTTGTGGGCACGAGACTTCAGCGTAGCCGCATCTTTACAAGAGTGATCCAGAATTCGGCAACACATACTAGACGCTCCTGGAGGGCAAACAAGTTCCAAATTTTCACCTCTAGTATGCAATGTTATGCCACCCAGGACACCTCTATGTTCCTTCAAGTGAGCGTGCCAAGATTATTTGGTAGGCACACTACAATGGGGTCGCTGGACATTTCAGGGTAGAGAAAACAGTGGCAGTGTTGCATAAGTATTTTTATTGGTAGAAGCTTTGACAAGATGTTAGGAAGTACATCACATCCTACACTGCCTGTGCCATTTCCAAACCGACCATCAAGAAGCAAGGCATATATACTTCTCTTCCTACTCCTAGTTGGCCTTCGAAATTCATTTCCATGGATTACATGTCAAGTTTTCCTTCTACTAAGCATGAAAATGACTGTGTTTTCGTGGTTGTCTAAAGATTCTCTAAGATGGCCATTCTGGCAGCTTGTAAGAAGAGTATCACAACAGAAGCCACTGCTAAGGTCTTCTTTGGACAAGTGTGGGTACACTTTACGATCCCACAGTCCATTACCTTAGACCGGGACAAAGGTTCCTAAGTACATTTTGGTCAAGTCTCTAGTCGATGTTGGATACCAAGCTCACAAAGTCCACGACTTTCCACCCCCAAACTGATGGCCAAACAAAGGTCGTAAACAAGATGATCGTACACATTTTCCAGATGTAAAACTTGAAGCATCCATGCACATGGGATGAAATTCTCCACTATGTACAACACAACTACAACAAAGTTCTCCATAGCACAACTAGCCACAACCTCTTTCAGGTGGGGTTGGGATTCTAGCCATTATGTCCCATTGATTTGCCCATACCATTTGCATCTACTCAGGCATATTTGACTCCTATCTAGTCCGAATCTGACAGGGATAACATCTTCATTGAGCACCTTGAGCACATATTCCAGTAGGTCCAAGACATATTGGACAAAGGAAATTCTAAGTACAAGAAACAACATGATCAACATCGGGTGCCACTTAAGTTCTAAGTGGGCAACAAAGTTTGGCTACATTTACAGAAGGAGAGCCTTGCTGGGCCCCACTATAAGCTTCGCCCGCTATGATATGGGTCATACACCATCACCAAGGCTATAGGGGTAAATTCCTTTGAGCTTAGCATTCCACCGTTCCTTGGTCTGCACCCAATGTTCAATATGGACAAACTTGAACCATACTTTCCACTATTACTAGACACATCCGACATTGAAAAACAACTCACACCAACGGATTTAAACCAAGATTGAATGGAATAGGCCACAACTTATCGGATCATGGAAACACATATCAAGAGCATTTTCCAACAGAGGATCCAACTATATCTATTTTTCAAAGCAGGCTAACTCCTTCACGAGGTCAAGTGGTTCACCAGGGACCAGGTTCAACATAAATCTCCTCACCTCATGGAGTCTCTGCACAAAATGGGGACCATTGATTCCTAATGAGGGAGGACTGATCCAAATCAATATTGGTGGCCACCCGCCTATTCCACCTTGACCTATAGTCAGTTGCATCAACTTCCTTATTTATAGCAACATTTACTTTTTTTAGCAATTTTTTGGGTCCTGAACTTCCAGAGCAGTTTTGACCCCCTAAACAGAGTTTTGTTTTAGGTCCAAAGTAGGCCCACAACCATAGAAAGGGGCTTGCAGAAAATCATGTAGTACTTAGAGAGATTTTTCCAATGAGGCATCGTACGCATCAAACAAAGATAATATGACCAAGTTACGACCCCGGGAAGTTGGATACCCAACTAACCCCAATGGGGCTTACAAACTCTTCGTGTTCCATCTCCTAGGGTTGGGGTTTTAGCTGTTTATGGTTTTCCCTTGTTGTTCAATAATTAAAAGTCCCTTGAGCCTCATTGTAACATCGTTCAGAGGCATGTATTCACCACATATCTTCTGAGAGATAAGCTACCATAGCCTGAGCTAGTTTATTTCTATTCTGTATGTAAGCTTTTTTTAGTTCTTTGATATTAATGAAATAAAGTATTATTTCTACTGCATCTTTGTATTTATGGTTATATCTATATTATGTTGCATTCCTATTTACGTTAAGATCACCTTGCCAATGAAATATCATAACCAAATAACCACATGCATGCACCATGCACGCCAAAGCTAGCAAGGAAATCATACATGTAACTATATACCTGCAAAGAAATCCCATTGTAGCTATTGATCCAACTATCCCCTTGCACTTTCCTGCTTTCCTTGATTTCTTTCTTTAAATCCAATGTGTGCCTCAATGCTCCAACAATTATCCAAGAAAACTCTAAGTGTGTAAGAGTATGAGAGAGAGAGAGAGAGCTCCAAAATTGAACTGGCAAAAGGTTAAACTGAAAAAAAATTGTGAAATGATCCTCATAAGCTTTTTTATCATTGAGGCCTCTATTTTTTTCATTTTCCTCTATTTTTCCTTCAATTTTCCTCACATGCAATTATGTGACCTTTCACCTTCCTTTTCTCCTAATTTCCATTATTTTCATAAATAAAATGCCACTAAATGTCTCTTTGTATTTTCCAATTTCCATAGCTATTTATTAATCACAAGTGATCCCCATCACTATGTTTTTTCCTAGCATTCAAATTGGAATATGTGCCCCATGACCTTGGTTATTATTTTTCCTTTATTAACTTTATTACATGGATTTGTAACTAGGGTTGTTACACTTATCATGTCCTGTTGTGTTATATAAACATTTTGACTTGTTTAAATTACACAAAAATAAAAATAAAAATAAAATAGAATACTTATTTAATCCCTCTTGGCACTTAGTAGATTAGGAGTTAAGATACATCTAGACTAGCACAATATTGTTTTGTGTAATAATTCTTATATCTTTATTATTGTAATATATGTATAATGTTACATTTTGATTTTGGTATCAAATATTTTTTTTATTTTTTTATTAAATTGAATACGTGTTTTTTTTAATAATTATTTTTTAGATTTTTTTGAAATGTTAGTAATTCTTGCACAATAAACAAAATCCACGTGGTGGTAATGTGCAAAAGAACAAAAGCAGTGACATTGCCACCACGTGGCTCTTGTTCATTTAAGTATTTTAACCCATTATTTTATGATTCCTTAACACCTAGGCTTAATCATAATCCTTAAATATTATTTTAGAAGATGCAAAGGCATGTCGAAGAAATATGCTAAAATAATTAAGGTTTTGATATGATAAATGGAAATATTTTTAAACGTTGAGTTTTAACTATATTATTGTTGTAGGTCATGAGAAAAAAGTGATTATTTGTTGTTTTAATGGATTTTGGCCCTCGACATATGCTTTCTAGAAATGGGTACATCACAACTGGTCATAGAACACAAAGTTCTTATTCTACTCAAAAGGATTATTTGTGGTGTTGTTCAAAAATTTAGAGGACTGACATAAGGTTTTTGATCAGGGGCTCTGGTTTTGGGGTCATTTTGGCCTCTCAATGCAACCATGGTTTATTGTCTTTAATCCTCTTGCTATGATGTCTCTCACAACTCTAGTATGGGTAAGGATTCCTAACTTTCCCATCCATTTGACACATCCATATATCTTAGAATATGTGGGAAATTTAATAGGCCCCTTTATCAAAATATACACTAAAAGGCTTTCAAAAGGAATTCCCATATTTGTTCACATCTGTGTCGAAGTGGACCTCATTAAAGGGTTGTCGAATAAAACCCTACTCAAGTGGAGAGGTAAGGTTTTTATGGAATTTTTGGATTATGAAATACTACTTTCCACAGAAATTGTCAACAACATGGCCATCTTCGAAATGTATGTTCCTTTTCACGAGGGGTCGTTCCCCCCAGGATTCGAAGAAAACAAGCTATGGCTGGAAAGATATGAAGGAAGAAAAAGGGTCAAAGAATACTTCAGATCAAAAGTAGGACAACCCTCAACAATAGAAGACATCTACTTCCAAATCAAATCCTCCAGACTCAACTCAACCACCGAATACACCATCTCATCCCTTAGTGGCGGAGACCCTCCCTTTAAATGAAAAGGAAAGAGACTCGACCATAATTGTAGCTTTTGTAATAAGTGTGAAAAAATGTACCTACGAGTTAGATCCATTAGATAGCGACAAGGAAATAACAAATATGAAAGAGCATCAGGGAAAATGTTAGGGGCTAATATTCATAGGTGGGCTAATATTCCATGCTTTTTCAAAGAAAAAAAATTCGCGAATTTCCATTTTTCTAAAAATGGATTCGCCCAAATTTTATAGCATAAAATTATTTTACCTTAAAAATCACCAGTATTATATATTGTATAATATAAAATAATTAGAAATCTAAACATTTTTACTAAATTATCATCAAATATTTTAAAATTTGGATATTATGGACTAGTAAGATTCTCCAAGGTTACTAAACTTTAATATAAACTTCCATCCTTAAAATTTTCCCTAAAGAGCCTTCGGAAATGGAATTTTCTCAAAAAAATGATGTCAATGTCCCCCCTATAGTTGTTCCTTATAATTCTACAGAATGGATTGACGACCACAAAATAATAGGCAAAAAAATAAAGAAAAGAAAAAATCCATGACCAACTCTACAATCTAGCACCAAGAATGTAGTAAATGTAATTTGTTGTATTGTGGTTATCGATGATGGATGATATGTTGTAATTTGATACTTTAAAGCAATAGAAATTGACTTTCAAAAAAAAAAAAAAACGAAAATATTATAATTTATTTATTTATATTATTTTTGTGGTCAATAAATAAATAATGAGTTATGTTTAGGCATTCTAGATTACTCACCATCAAAAAAATTTATCGTCAACGTTTTGAGCCAAAAGTGTGCCTCATCCTCATGATAGAGATACAAAATTTGATTAAGCGCTGAGAGATAAATATATGAGAGATGCAGGATCAAAAATGGAAAAGAGTTGTTAGGTTAGTTGAACGTTAAGAGGTAAAAATATGAAACAATTCAACAAAGGATTAACAAGATTAAAACTATCTGAAACTCCCTATGACCAATGAAGGACCCTGTGAACATTAAATATGGGAAAGGTGTTTATGTCATCCCTTTCTCTTGTGGGACTCCGTACATTGGTGAAAATTGTCGCTCAGTTAATCAGAGGATTCATGAGCACGCAGCTGACATTAAAAATGGAAGGTCTCGCTCCTCGGCTTTGGCAGAACATATGGAAAAGACAAAACATCACATTTGCATTGAAGAGGCGAGGGTCATTGCGAGGATTGATCATTTTCATCATCGTAAGTTTAAGGAGGCCTTGGAAATTGAAAGGACACCTATCAATCTGAATAGAGACAATGGTTGGAGTATTAGCAGGTATTGGATCCCTACCTTGTATTCCTAAGTTTTTATAATGTTTATTTATTTATTTATTATTATTATTATTATTAATCAGAATCTTGTATTCCTTTATTTCTTATTTATTTACTATTCATCTTTTTTTCGTATTTGACTATATTATTTTATTTTTTGGATTTAAATAATACAATTGATTTAATTCATTATTTTGATTTTATTTATATTATTTTTTCATTTTCTTATTACTATTTTAGTTTTAATGTTTAGAATAGTTAAATTTGACCTTATTATTTTCATTTTGTTTATTTATTTATTTTCATTTTCTTATTACTATTTTTCAATTTTATTGTTTAGAATAATTAAGTTTGACCTTATTACTACCTTCGTTTTGATTAAAATTATAATATTAATAAAATTTATTTAATTCTTTATTTAAAACTAAGTTCCATCTATTACTTTATTTTAATTAAAAATTGTGTATTAATAATTAATGATAACTATTTAGTCAAAACTAGGTGTTATATTCTAACCGCTAGAAAACGTCTCTCTTCATACAGCTTGAGTGGACCTAATGGTTAAGAGCATATGTTTCCTCCTAAGAGGTCACAGGTTCAAAACCAGAGGGGAGTAGAGTATGTATGCCTTCGTAGACTTAGCAATCAAATCACTGCACGAATGTGGATCTCTATGTATGCCTTCATAGACTTAGCAGTCAAATCGTTGTGCGAAGGTGAGTCTGTATGTATGTGCCTTCATAGACTTAGCAGTCAAATCATTGCACGAAGTTTTTTCCCTTGTCTCACAAACATTTTTTACTTAGCAGTCAAATCGTTGCACGAAGGTTGGTCCCTTGTCTCACAAACATTTTTTTCGGTCGGCTTTAATCAAAATCCTACATAGATTTTTTTTAAAATTGAGTATAAATTTTTTAATCTACATAATTGGAGTGCCCAAGAGTTTTTCAAGGTGTTGAATCCATTTATGCATTCAAAATCATCTTTTAAATTGTTAAGATATTCCGACACATAGGAAATAGTTAAGTATAACTTGGTATAATGGAGAGTTAGGTAAAGTGTGCTTATAATCTGACGATCACGATACATAGTGATCCGACGGTTCACTCTCTCCTCGGTATTACCGACACTTGATCTGTGGTTTAACACCTGATTGGTCCACGATCTCTATTTAAAGAGCATGGAAGGTCATTTTTCTGGTAACCGTTTATGAGAGAAGCTTATGTAAATTTTCCGTTTATATTAATAAATAGCTGGAAGTGGCCGCGTTGGCTCAGGTTGTGGATTGTTTCCCTCTTTGAGGGTTTTAACCACGTGATATACTGGTGTACTGATTTTTGATCTGTTTGTGAGAGGTGACCTTTGGTGTTTGATATAAGGAACTTACCCTGTAAATTCCTACATGGTATTAGAGCCATTTTGAGGGCCGCATCCGTTGTTGATCCAAATCCGAAGCAGGTTTGACTGCATGCGACAGTCGTTTTCCAGATCTACTATTTCTGACCACTTTCGGGCTAGGAGAACTACTCTGTTGTGTCCGAACCATCTGTTACAGTGAGGAAACCCTTTCGTTTCATGCGAAAAGGTTTCCAGTTGCCCGAGTTATGTCATTTTAGATCTGGAGGTATAAAGTATCTTTTTTGTAGTTATATTTATTAATCGTTCTGCTTATTTCGGTTCCCTCTGTTTATTTCGGTTGAGAGTTATTTTTATTTGCTCGATATATACCCTCTTCTTTGTGCATGCACTTTTCTCTGCACTGTGTGTGATCTCGAGAAATCATAAATAGAGGAAAAAAGGAAAGTTGCCGGTAAGGCTAACCGAAAATCTAACATTTTGTCGTAAGGCTTGCATTTTCATTTTTTTTGTGCACGGATTTTTGTGTTTTTTTTGTAGGAAAAAGCACGCACATCGAAGAGAAAAAAAAAACCCTTCATTCCTCCTTTCAAACAATTACAGAATCATTTTACTAGCTAACTTGGTGTAAAGTTATTTTATGAGAATTGAGGTCTTGGGTTCAAGACTCTCTCTCAAGCTCCTTTTTGTAAATTTTTTTTTGTTAAGTTACTTTTTCTTATAAAGCCCTTTGGCAAGTTGTCGGTTTTAAAAAGAGGGGTTTATTTCAAAAGCACATGTAAAAGTAACATTGTAAAAGTGACTCTCACTTATTTATAAAAGTGGGTCACATAAAGTAGTTTTTAAAAAAAATGAGCTTATTGTATTAAGTTTGAAAAGGGGGGGCGTGGGGGGGTGGAGGGAAGATTTTTTTTTAAGTAGAACTTCATCATCAACTTTCAACCTTTCACGTAACTATTCGGCATCTACAACACATTTTTTTGAAAAAGGCATAACTTCTTCATCCGGAAGCCGTTTTCTGAGCCGTTTTTTTTAACCAGCCTAATTTTTTGAGATCTTTTCATTGGAGTAGTTAGTTTCAGCCTTTTTCCGCTTCAATTTTTTTTTTTTTTTTTAAATGGAAATTGCATGCCCGATTATTCTTAACAGCACCAATTATTTTCAATGGCTATCCTACATGATAGACTTTCTTAGAAGTAAAGGGCTTTATAGAATAGCCTTAGGACAAGAAATTAAACCTATCGATGTATATAAAGCCGCTAAATGGGAAAATAAACAAGATCAAACACGAGGATTGATAGGAATGTCCATTTCTCAAGATCTTCGATTTCATATCTAAGAAATTGACACCCCTGATGTAGTTGTGAAAAAATAAATATTGTTTCTGGCATTCAAAATGAAATAAGGGTCCGCTAGCTTTAAAATGAGTTGCTTACTTTGGACCCCAATAATTTCTCCTCTATTGAAGATTTTTTGTCCAAATTCAAGACCCTTAGACTTCTTTTAGAAGGTTGTAAGGTCAAAAAGGAAGATGGTAGCCTTATTTATTCCATTCCTACTAAGCTTGGACCTACATACTCTGTATTTGTTTCCACCTTCCATTCCACTAGAGAAGCCCTCATTTCTCAAGGAACAACCTACAAGTCCCCCTCTTTTGATGCCTTTTGCAATTCTTTGATAAGAGGAAAAGAAAAACTCTTACACATTGGTCTTATGAATACTGGAAACGCTTCTAAGAAAGCCTTAGCAACCCAACAACAACCATATCAAAAGAATCCCAAGAAGCAGTATCCTAAAAAGAATGGTCCTAAACCAAACAAGGGTATTAAGAAATTTCAGCTGCAAACTGAAAAAGCAACTCACCAAACTGATAAGGCAAATAAAAACAAAGGGAATAAAAAAGATAGACATTGCAACTTTTGTAATCATGATGGCCATGTAGAGTCCAAATGTTTTAAGAAGATGGAAGCCTTGGAAGCAACAATGAAGAAGCACCACATCAATTTGGAGAACTCTTCAACTTCATATTTAAGAATGGTACTTTTTGCTTGTGGTTGTCAAGCATCAAGATCTGGTTATGCATTAA
This sequence comes from Pinus albicaulis, assembly GCA_034641835.2. NCBI lineage: Eukaryota > Viridiplantae > Streptophyta > Pinopsida > Pinales > Pinaceae > Pinus > Pinus albicaulis. Next base: position 1,579,241,902 of record CM076579.1, read on the forward strand.
ATGTATCTTATTCTTCTCATTCTCATGAGTGGCTCATTGATTCTAGAGCTTCTTACCACATGGCCAAAAATAAAGCCATGTTTTCTTCTTTAAATGATTGTAACACTAAACATATTTATGTTGGTGATGATATATCTCTTAGTGTTGTAGGATCTGGAACCATTCATCTAGATAATGGTCAGTTTAATGATGTATTATGTGTTCCTACCTTGTCCTGCAACCGTCTATCTTTTTATCAGATAACTCATTCAGGTGAAGGGAAAACAATAGAATTATCACCTCATGATGTTGTAATCAAGGACCTCAAAGATCCTAGACATATTTTAGCTATTGGCATTGTTGATGATTCCACAAGGTTGTATAAGTTTAAAAACTTTGGGTCATCATGTATTCCCTCCATTTTTTTTGCTCATAATGATGAAGTGAGCAAACTTTGGCATCGGCGATTTGGTTACTTAAACTATCACTCTATTCAAACTTTACGTAAATAAAATATGGTGACAGGTCTTCCTATGGTATCTTTTCGAGATGGTGTTTGCTTCGGATGTGTACTCGAAAAACATCATCGGGATAGTTTTGAAAAATGTGCCTCCTGGCACGCTTCGGCCCCTTTGCAGCTTGTGCACATTGATTTATGTGGTCCACTTCCCGTTGTTTCTTTCTCTGGTTGCAAGTACTTATTAACTTTCATTGATGATTTTTCCAGACGCACTTGGGTATACTTCTTAAAACTCAAGAGTGAATTTTTTAACATGTTCTTGGCCATTAAGGCCTTTATTGAGAAATAATCTAGACATTAAATTCTTAAGTTAAGATCAGACAATGGAGGAGAATATGTTAACAACAAATTTATCAACATTTGCACTGAGCATGGAATTCAATTGCAACATACTGTTCCATATACTCCACAACAAAATGGTGTAGCTGAAAGGAAGAATCACACCTTAAAAGAAATGGCTAATTGTATGCTTCAATCTAAAGGACTTAGTCTCAATTTTTGGGCAGAAGCAATTAAGTGTGCAAATTACATAGTAAATTGCATTCATACCAAGGTTTTAAGGAATATAAATCCATAAGAAGCCTGAAGCTCTATCAAACCAGATGTAAGTCACTTTCATGTTTTTGGAAGTGATGCTTGGGCCCATATTCCAGATGTGAAACATAAAGCCTTAGAACCTAAGAGTGAAAAATGCATTTTTGTTGGATATTCTGAAGATGTCAAATGCTATAGATCAAAAAATATAATCATTAGAAGAGATGTAAAATTTGATGAAAATATATCGGCCTGCGAGCCTAGTTCGCTGGGTGTGCCACCTTTGGCCCGTGAGCCTGATTCGGCATATGTGCCACCTCTCTCTATCTCTTCTATTTTTTATAGCATTCCTTCTAGTTCAGATGATGATAGCGAGGATGACAAACCTCCTCCACCTCTTGAAGATATTCCTTCAGCTCCAAAACTTTCAAGATGGGTCCGCGCTACTCAGGATGGAGCAGGTTCTCTTGTAGGTGACCCTACAAATCGATGTCATACACGTTCTCAGTTCTAAAGAGCCTCTTTCTTATTGGTTCAAGTTCCAGAAAATCCTGATCCAGACACCTTTGAAGAAGCTCTAGGTCATCCAGATTGGGATGAAGTTATCAATGAAGAATATCGTTCCTTATTGGCAAACGATACTTGGGATATTGTTCCTCTTCCAAAGGGAAGAAAACTTGTCAGATGCAAATGGGTTTACAAAACAAAGTTTGGACCAAATGGAAAAGTGGATAGACATAAAGCTCATCTTGTGCTAAAGGATTTTCACAAGTTGAAGGCATTGACTATACTAAAACCTTCTCCCTTGGTGCCAAAATGAATTCTATCCGCCTTGTTCTTTCCCTTGCTGCCTCCTTTAAATGGGAAGTACATCAGATGGATGTTAAATCCGCCTTCTTACATGGAGATTTGCATGAATAAATCTACATGGAACAACCCCCTGGATTTATCCAAAGTGAATCTAGCCTTGTTTGTCGCCTTAGGAAGTCTCTCTACGATCTCAAACAAGTTGCTTGGGCTTGGTACACCAAAATGGATAGATTTCTCTTAGGTAATGGCTTTTCTAGATGTCATTTTGACAACACTGTCTACACCAAGAAAGTGGGTAAGTCCTTCATCATCCTTTTTCTTTATGTTAATGATCTTATACTTACTGGTAGTGATCCCAACCATATAAACCGTGTGAAGTCTAGCCTCAAAAATAAGTTTGAAATGACAGAATTAGGACACTTGCATTATTTCCTTGTTCTTCAAGTCTTTCAATCCAAACAAGGTATTACCCTTTCTCAATCCAAGAATGCATGTGATCTTCTACGCCACTTTCACATGGAAGAATGTAAACCAACCCCTTCTCCCTTTCAGTCTGGAGTCAAGCTTTCAATCACTTGTACTACCCCTGAAGTTGATGCTACCTTATACCATTAACTTGTTGGTAAACTTCTGTATCTAACCCATACCCGTCCTGACCTTTCCTTTGTCATTGGTCTTATTGCTCGGTTTATGCACCAACATCATGAAAGTCACTGGAAAGCAGCCAAAAGAATACTTCGATATATTCGAGGTACAATTCAGTTCAGGATTCATTACAGTGCAAGAGCATCTCCATTGTTGATTGGTTTCACTGATTTCTGATTGGGCTGGTGAACCTGATGATCGAAAGTCCATTGCAAGGTATTTATTCACTCTTGGTTCAAGACCTATTACATGGTCTTGTAAGAAACAAATTGCCATCTCTCTTTCTTCAACAGAAGCAGAGTATCGTGGTGCAGTTGAAGCCAACAAGGAAGCCATGTGGCTTCGTCAAATCTTGTCTGAATTTGGTCTTCATTAGCAGCATCCAACTGCACTTTGGTGTGATAATCAGAGTGTCATTCAGCTATGCATAGATCCAGTTCAGCATCAGCGTATGAAACACAATGAGCTTCATATACACTTCATCGGAAAGCTCATTCATGACCGTGTTCTTGAAGTGAAGTATTGTTCAACCAATGATCAAGTTGTCGATATCTTTACAAAGGCTCTCACAGAAGCGAAGGTTACCAAACTTCAATCTATGCTTGGATTTCAGGAAAGTTATCATTAAGGGGGGATAGGCTCTAATGCCTCCTTCCTTCTCCTATTGTGTCACCTTTGTAAATCCTTCAATCCTATCCCAATTTGTTATTAAGGGGGGATGTTAGGATATTTCGACACATAAGAAATAGTCTCCTTTTGTGTCACCTTTGTAAATCCTTCAATCCTATTCCAAGTTGATCTTAAGGGGGGATGTTAGGATATTCCGACACATAGGAAATAGTTAAGTATAACTTGTTCTAGTGTAGATTTAGGTAAAGTGTGTTTCTTTACTATGTACATTTGTAACTTCTAATCTGACGGTCATGATATGTAGTGATCCAACGGTTCACTCTCTCCTCGGTATTACCGACACTTGATCCGTGGCTTAACACCCGATTGGTCCATGATATCTATTTAAAGAGCATGGAGGGTCATTTGTCTGGTAACCGTTTATGAGAGAAGCTTATGTAAATTTTATTTTTATATTAATAAATTGCCTGAAGTGGCCGCGTTGGCTCAGGCCGTGGACTGTTTCCCTCTTCGAGGGTTTTAATCACATGGTATACTGGTGTACTAATTTGTGATCTGTTTGTGAGAGGTGACCTTTGGTGTTTGATCTAAGGAACTTACCGTGTAACTTCCAACATAAACAACAAAAAATCTTGAAATTGTATTGCTAGATTTTAGTGAATTACCATGAAAAAGGTTGTTTCATCTATAAGTTAGACTATGCCTAATAAATATATTAATAAAAAAAAAAAAAAGTGACAAAAAAATGAATATTAATATAACCTAATAATTGTTAACATATATACTAATATATTATATAATATATAATATTAGATCTAAGACTTTTGTGATTCATAATGTAAATAAATGTCTTTCAGATTAATCACATCATTAGGATTTGATTGATGTTTTGAACCAACTAATGTGGTTCATCCTCACTAACTTAACTCTTAACTAATTTTTAACTAACTAACTTTCTAACGGCTAGTTTTTAACAACTAGTTCCTAATGGATATTTCCGAGCAATGATGCATCTCCACTATTTATTCCTCGAGATTGATTAGTGTCTCCACCTTGTCTTGAGGATGAACTACATTAGCTAGTTCGAAACATCGACCAAATCCCAATAATATGATTAATCTGAAAGACATTTATCTAAAATATATAATATATTATTTACATTAATTCAGTTAAATATATAATCTTATGCAAAAGTCAAATGAAATAATGAAATTTTATATTAAACATATTTATTTTTAAAATAAAATTCAATTTACTTTAAAAACACTTCAAAGTTAAATACATTTATTCGTTTAAGCTTTTCAAACCCTTATTTTATGACTCCTTAATACTTTAGTCTACTCATAATCATTACGATTTCTTTTAGGAAATGCAAAGGTATGCCGAAAGAAATATGCTAAAATAATTAAGGTTTTGATATGATAAATGAGAATATTTTAAAAAACTAAGTCAAATGAAAGTGTTATAATACAAGGTTTTTAAAATCTATTTATTTATATTGATTTATGATGATTGTTGTAATATGAACTATAATTTAAAATATGAGATTTAATATTCAAATTTCAGTATGTAAAACCAATATATATATATAGTATAATTGTCAAGGATTTAGAAAAAACAGTTATCAGCCTTCCTCTTGGGATCTCCTCTTGGAGTTAACGCGTTTTGATTGTGGGTTAATTCAATCGAATTTTGAAATTTAATATATAGTTTTTAAATTTTATTTTTATTTATTTACTAGAATAATGGTTAAGGATTTAAAAAAAAAATGAGTTATTAGCTTTCCTCTTGTGGTGTAGGGTGTTTTGATCGTGTATTAAATCAATCGAATTTATAATGACACAGATCTGGAACGGAAGGCCTCGACGGAGGGGTTCTTAATGAAAAATGAGAGGCCACGAGGGTTTTCATCCAAAGCAAGAAATGAAGGGTTATTTTCAAATTTTTTCAAATTTTTGTAAAAACCCTTGAGGGGAAATCGATCTTTTTAGGGGTCTCGGACATGGATTTGGTGTTTGATTTAAAGCAAAAGATTCAAATAGGATGGGTATCCCCATGGAGTTCCAAAATTTGATTTATGCTAGTAGATTTATGGAAGATGAGTTTTATGACTTTCTACTGCAAGATTATGGTATTGAATGAAACTTCTTTATCATCATCAATTTGCAACTAAGGGGAGATTTTTCTAGCCCCACTAACACTAAGGGTTTAGTGTCGTTTAAGGATGCAATGAAATGAAGAGATCAATAGAGTCACAAAACAAATCTAATTCAAAAATCAATATTCTTGGACTTTACATAATGGAACAGATAGATCAGCCTCCAATAATGGCAGTAAATGCTCTAGAAATTATAGAATGTTTTTCCACCCTCCAATCTCAAGCAACGATTTATAGATTTAACGGATTTTGGCCATAAGCGGAGAATCTACATCACTAGGTACGTACAAATTGAACCTCAAATTGTGAAATCCACTTGTGTCAAGGGTTTTTTTTGTTGTACAATTTGCTACCTTGAAGGATGTGCAATTCACACGAAATGAGCACCCATGGTTTTGGGGTAGTGGAGGCCTTTTTATTGTTGGAAAATCATAAAGGCATAAAATTTTTCTTTATGTTGATAATTACTTGTGATATTCTTATGTTCTTATTAACTTTCGTGTGTTCTTCTTTTATCTTAGTTCATCAAGCAATTACCAAAACCATAACACGAATATCAAGGACACTAGATGTAGGTGGAAAACCAGGGAAAAACCCCTATCTAGGGGAAAACCCAATCAACTCTTCCTTCAATAGTTCCGTGAGATAATCCAATAATTTTTTACCTCGACACAAAATTCCTCCAATCACCAAGTCAACCCTTCCATTCTTCTGCCGATGATAACCTTCCAACAATATATTCGACCTAGAACAATAGTAGTAGTAGCAGCAACACTTCAATCTAATAGCAACAACAAAAACTTCGATCTAGATGCAGTAACAACTTCGACCTTGATGCAGTTGCGACTTCGACCTTAGCAGCAACAACTTCGACCTTAACAACAACAACTTCGACCTAGAAGAAACAACATAATTTCGACCTTGATGCAACAATAGAAACTCAACCTTCCAGTAGTAGCCCAGTAACGTCACATGTATGAGAGAGCGATGACCCAGAAAAAATCGATCTTGCAATCCTTCTTCTTCTCCTACAATTTCGTACACTTTTGCTTCTTCTGCTTGTATATCGAACTTATGAGTAATCCTCCAAATGAATTGAACTGCACTATATTTATAGCCTCTTGTGGAGTTCTAATTACCCTGATGTAGGTTGACTTGATTAAGTGAGGGCTGACTTCGTGTGGAGGCAACAAATGACTTATTTGACTCAATAAAATTATTTTTACATGATTCAAAAGCCCAAGAAGGGTCTCATAAAATGGACAATGACTCTAATGGTTCAATATAAAACCTAGAAGTCCTCAATGGGGACTTTGACTTATAAAATGATGACTCAAGCATGAAACCCATGCTTTAATAAGTCATGATAATAATAATAATAATAAATTATTTTTCTTTCTTTTGATAAATACATTTCATTATGACTCAAATACAATTATGAAGACTGAACCTACAGTTACATTCCTCAACACTCCATCTTAACTAGGGAGGTATTCATAATTACACATATATATACAAGTACAAGGAAAATCTCAAAACACATGAACCATGAAGAGTTTAGGCACTCTCGGTGCCATAGACTAGATTCTTGACAAGGGAAATCTATCCGGGTGGGACTAACATGGACTAAAGCTTTCAGCCACTCTAGGTACCATCTGTCTTACTTGATAACCTTTAACCCAGGGAACTAGGTGCGTAACGCAAGGTCATATATCTATGACCAATGCCACCTTCCCTACTTTGGGAACTACACATCAACACACAAGTCGGCCATATGTCCTCCCAGGCAATGTGTATTACACACAAAGCCTCAACACTCTCGATTATTCAAATCGGTAACAAATATCTCCCGCTCAAACAGATCGGTAACCTCAAGCATGTAAAACATGCTTCCAAAACTTCGAGAGATTTACCTGTACAAACACAACCCTAATCAGTAACAATCATTCAAATACACATAAATAAACACAAACCTTCGACTTCTTCATACATCTTAATGTGGCCTCACAATTTATCACAGTAGGACTTAGAGGCTTTCCAAACCATACAACTTCCTTTCCTACTCCACATGCAACAACATATTCTACAATCATATCCTTCATTCCTTCTATCAACAACATCTCAATATACATTCTCCAAATTATTTTTTCAATGTATCCATTATGACTATAATATGCCCTCCCTCTCAACTTGGGAATATATCCAGGATCCCTCTTAACTTAGGGATATCAACTTCTATCCATAATATCAGAGATCCTTTCATGGCTTCATTTATTCTTATCAAAGTAATATTGAATATCATCATTCATATAATTTCCTTCATCATTCTTGCCAATCAAGTCAACTTTACTTACAAATATTTTCAACATTTTCAAGATTATGTACCTGCACAACTTAGATAACAAGTAAAACCAAATGCATTTATAGAAGCATGAAGTTAACTATATCAAAATCATATAATAATGGAAGCATTAGAATTTAAACATCAAATACATAAATTTATTTAGGTTCATAATCAACAAGAGACACATACTTCTATACTTCAAATTCTTGCTAGAGTTTTGCTACAAACCCTAGATCACATCAGCAACTCAATCAAGATATTAGTCTCATTATATCTGAGGTCTCAATATTTCCTTCATAGATATGACAAACTTTTGTATGACATATTGTGAACCCTAGAAGAAACTCAAACAAGTACAATTCTACAATGCATCTAACAACTTTAGATTTCATATGATAGACTTCTACTACGATTTAATGTAAACCCTAGATTTCATCTTTGAGAATCTATAACCAAAATAAATCACAACACAATATAAGGTTTCAAAAATATGACCAACTCCTACTAAGGCTTGTAGAGAACTCTAGATTTGTCATCATAATGGAAGTAATATCACCATATCTTAGAATATCAAACTTTCAAGTAGGGCTTAGTTACAAACCCTAGAACTATGATCATCAAAAAATAGGTTAGCACATATACATATCTAGGATTTCATAATTATGCACAAGTGTAACAACCCTAGTTAAAAAACCATGTAAAAATATATAAGACCATGGTGATGGGACACATATTCCAAGTTTAATGGTGGGGAAAACATCCTAGTGGGGTGTTACTTCAGTTTATTATGGCTAAAGGAAAATGGAAAAGGAAATGACAAAGGATTTGGAAAGGAAAAATGACATTTTTGGCACATTTATTTATGAAAATAAATGAAATTAGGTGACCAGAGTCTCAGTATTAAGCTCAAAAATGTAATTGCTCATAAATGATCCAAACCAGAATGACATTGAAGAGATCGTCGCCAGGAATCTGACACAATTTGTTTCATCAAATTCCGACTTATGATGAGGAAGTTATGACCTGCTGTCCGTTTTCTCAAACAACTAAAAAAATTGCAGAACAATGACAGGTTGATGACATGGCAGCCTAGTCAACACTCCAGGTATATTCAGGGAATATTCTCTAGTTTTAGCCCGATGACACTGTGACAAGTGTCACAACCGGATTCGCCAGTGAACTTTGGAGGTGAAATTTTTTTACAATTATCCGAAGGTTGAAGGAGAATTTTTTTTTTAGTTGGAATAATCCAACCAGAACTGGACACGTGGTGCACCCAGGGGCCGCCACGTGCCCCCTCTGGTGGACCCATCCAACCTTTGGATTATGTTGAAATTCTGAAATTATGTTATATCAAAGTTTTGAATATATATATATATATTTCGAGCCATATATATTTCATTTACCCAAAGTTCCTAACTATTGGACAAGAGGATATTTATGTGGGCTGAACATATATTTATAACCCAAGTGCAAACCTTTGACAGGCAGACATGCAAAGTCATATATATTGCGGGCGAATATAATTTATATCCAAATTTTATGACTTTAGGGTTGAATGGGTTATATCGTTGAACAAAATTATGGTGCAGGGGTCGGGGTCGAACCCATGACCTACCCTGCGCCACTCCAATTCTTTACTGTCTCTACTATCCAATGGGTCTTAACCCTCTAAGGATGCCACCGCTACTTGAAGTTTGTCAGAGGGGTTTGAAGGGGGCCAACCCCCTCCCATGTGACTACACAGCGAAGAATCATGGGGCGGAGCCAATGCAAACGACAAATTTTTAAAATGTTTAAACCATGTTTATTCCACTAAACTGTGATTATATGTTAATTAAAAGCAGATTATGATATTTGGATAAACACGTTGTTAAGATGCGCTTATCACAGTTAAGCGCAATCTCAACTGGTAATTAATCCTATTGTTAATTGGCAGCAGATTTAGCGGGACCTGCTATTTCGTCAAAATCCACCAAACTGTCAGAGCTATTTGGAGTCTTTTCCAGATTTGGAGGAGATATTTTAGGAAAATTTGTTTTTGCCATAAATGAGGAAATTTTCGACCAATTTTGGCTCAGAAAGAGTCATTCTTGGTATATTTTTATGTTTTGGACACATTGCAGTAGGTTGCAAAGGCAATAGGAGACTGTAAACAACATTATTTTCATAATTTAGCTAATATAAAGGCTCATGCCATGGAAGCTAGTCCAAGGAGATGTAGCACAGGAGGGGTGAACTCCTTCATCGAAACAAAGTGTTACTGATTCAATTGTGATGGTTTGTTGAGTGTTTGTTTGTTGTTGTTCAACATTTAGTTTCCATGCTTTTATGTTCAAGTATTCAACTTAATCTCCACAAATTTACTTGTTAATCAATCATAAGCACTTCAATAAACCATTGTGCAAGAAGCAAAGATCAACACTTTTAATATAAATATGAAGATGAAATTAGCATAGCAAAACTAACATTCAAATTCAAATCAAGATGGTATTAGAGCAAAGGTTATTTTCTTGTTTTGCTTGAGTTTGTGCAAGAAGGGTTTTAATAGTTGCAATTTTGTGATGCTTACAAGGTTGAAGTTGCAGAGAGGAGAAGGGAAACTATTGGTTGCTAGTCCTGAGGTTATGATCAGGAGATCAAGTGTTATGCTCAAAATGAAAGTGTTCGAAACAGGTTCGAACCTGAGCGACCGGAAAGGTCTCGTTGTTTCGATTCCGGGGCCATGAACGATTCGAAAAACCGATGTCGTATGAGGAAGATATCGCGTTCTGTCTGTTTTCCCAAACAACAAATTTTTTTTACTGGATGCCCAGTCAGCAAGCATATTTCGAGAATATTCCATTTTTTCTAAGCCAATCAGATTATGCCATGTGGCATGATGTGGGCCATTTATTTAGTGGTACGGAGATGAGTTTTTAACCGTTGGATGGTTTTTGTTGAGCCATCATATGAGTGACACGTGGCAAGCCCAGAGGCCGCCACGGTCCTCAGGAGGGTGTATTAAAATTTGTTTGGAGGCTACAGTAATCGAACCGGTGACCTCGGGCGTGGGCGCACATGTCTTGACCATTCCACCTACTGCATGATTGTTACCAAGTAATGAACTCTGCATTGTTTTATCGTGATATGGTTTTGACGTTGGGGAATTGGGAGGCCAGCCCCGAAGGGCCAGCCTCCCATACGACCAAGATCCCGTGACCTCAGGATAAGCCTCATCGCCAGTGTTAAGGGTGGAGGTTACATAGAATGGTCACATGGCATATGTCAACCGCAACTTAAAACTTCAAGACTGGCGGCTTAAACCTTAACCAACGGCTACAAAACTCTGGTTTCCGATAAACGTGTTCACATGTTACATTCTGTTGGCATATATAGCAATGGTTGTATTAAACGGCTAATTTGGAAGATAGTTAAACTGTCACATGGGCGGTTTAAACGGCAACAAATGCCATTGTTTGTGGAATTCAAAAGTCCGGGTTCCGCCCACCTTATACATGGAGTTTCAAATGGTAACCATGGAGTTTACGGCAGGGGTCGGTATGTGACCACCCCGCCTCCAAAAAATTTAATGCCAATGTTAACTATCCATCAAACTTGGAGCATGCCTCTAATTTTAGGGCATTTCACTAAATTAAACTCCAGTTAAGTGCCCGTCTCCACTTTTAGTTGAGTTTTTCTAGCTGTCATTGGGAAAAATGAATTGGTAGGTCAATTTTCGACCAATTTTGGTGAAACAAGAGTCTACCTAGACTAATTTGAGCATTATGGAGCCATTGGTGTAAAGAAAACATCCATTAGAGGCCTGTAAACACATGTAATTTATAATTTTAATCATAATGACAAAGAGGGACATGCCATTGGGAGCTGAACTAGCAGATGTAGCCCAGAAGGGCTTAACTGCTTCATCATGCCTACTGTGTAAAACTTATGTGTGATTGTTTTTATCTGTTATACATTGTTGTTCAATGTTTTTAAGGATTATTTTCATGCTTAAAGTTCACTAATTCATCTATATTTCATGGTTAAAACTCTCATTCCTTAAGCAACAAATGGAGACAAATTGTACATGTTTATATTACTGAAAGGACACTTAGCACAGCAGAACTAATACACTCCTTTTCAGATCAAGTTGGTATCAGATCTAGAGTTTAATCTCTGGTGTTTTTATGTGCAAATATTTGTTAACTGTTTGCAAGGATTTTTGTGCTTACTAGGCTCAAAATTAAGAGAGGAGAACGTCAATTGGTGGAAGCAAGATGTTCTCAAAGGGAGCTACATCAAAGGAGGGCAAGATTGCCACATTCTCTACCACCTAGTTCACCTCCAAGAGAAGCAGAAGAAGCAAGAAGCATGCCTCCAGGAGAAGAAGAAATTCATGAAGACGTGGAGCCCAAAGAAGAAGAAAGAGTGTTCAAGAAAGCATTCCTTGACATGACTAAAATGGTGAGAGTCCTTTATCAAGAAAGGAATGAAAGACTAGAAGGAGAAGGATCCAAACTTCACAAGTAAGGTTAGGGATCATCAGGAGGTCAGAAAGATGAAGATAAATCAAAGAAGGGAAATGGAGGGAATGGAGATAGTGGAAAGTCACCATCATCACCCTCATCTTCATCCTCATCATCCTCTACTTCATCTTCAGTACATCAGCCATACAAGTCAAAGAACATGGGTAAAAGTCCTTTTCTAAAACTTGATGTTAAGTTTGAATTTCCAATGTTTAATGGTGAAGTTAATGCGTAAAATCTAGATAATTGGATTAGGCAATTAGAGGTCTATTTGAGAATTCAAAATTTTCATGATGATGAAACCAAAATCCAACTAGTTTCATTGAGAATGGAAGGTGCAACACTTGTTTGGTGGGAAGCCAGACAAAGGAGGAGATCAAAAAGCATGGTAAGATTATTCTATCATGGACTGATTTCATTTCTGTAAAAAGACAACAGTTTTATCCATTACCTCACATGTAGAAAGCCATAATGGACTCGCAAAATTTTAAACAATTGAAAGGACAAAATGTACAAGTGTATACTCAAGAATTTAGGAGAAGAGCTCTTTTATTAGGAGTAGATTTTCATAGCCTAGACACTTTGCTCAAGTTTATAGGAGGTTTACATACCTACCTAAGACATACTATCCTCATGTTTAATCCTACAAACCTAGATGAAGTTTGTGTACAAGCCACACATTTAGAGGCAGGGGGAAAACAAAACTTAGATGAGAATGAGGAAAATGACTTTAAAGGCGAATGGAAGAAAAAGAGAAATGAAAATGTCAGAAAAGAGAAGGGAAAATTATTCTACAAACATTGTTCTAAAACTAGCCATGATGAAGACCATTGTTCGAAACTTCATCCAGAGTTGAAACCATAAAGTTTGAAGGCCAAGGACAAAGCCAAGGAGAAAGGAAAAACTGTTGCAATAGCTGAACAAGACCTAGGGTCAAATTCAGGAGATGAAACAAAAATCATAGCTATGTGTTGTTGTGGATTAGTCGCACGGGTGTACGAAATCACACAAGCTTAGAGAGTGTGGTCTACTCTCTAAACTATTGGTAACAGGTAGAAAGTGGGGGAGCTCAAAAGCATAAAACTTAATGGAAATAGTATGTTGAAGTATGCTCTGGTTAAACTAAAACTAAAAACAAAAATATAGAGAAGCTATATATAGAGTTCCAAACGATAATAATGCAAATGATGGCTCGATGGCCTCTTCTTATTAAACGTTTGAAATGATAAAGAAATTGTACCCACTTGCCAAAGGGCCCCTAGGAAATAACTCTAGGTCCCGATGCAAAGATGTTGCCTTCCAAGCTCTGCCTCTGATGCAGTCTCACTCTCTCTCACTGTTGTGGTGGACTAAGATGTTGGGTGGCCAACTATCGAGTCCTCTTTAGCTCCAGCTCCAGGTCACACACAATGTTGGTGTTGCTTGGGCAACTTTGGCCAGCATAACATTGTGATCACCATTTCTTCATCTCTTGGTGGGTTTATATATGTGAGCTTCAAATCCTCCTTCCCTCCCTTGGTACATGATGGATGGTGACCCAAGGGAGAGGTCTGATTCCATTGTGTGCTCAAATATTCTTTTGTGTGCTCACATAATGTCTAAGGAGGTGCTGGTGGCTGTCCTTAGGCGGATTTCACATAAGGAGTAACTGTCCTTTGCTTGGTGTGGTCCCGGAAAGTGACTTTTTTCCATTTCCAGGAATGTGTGCTTATTGGGCAAAAAGGTGAGTAGAAGGCACTCTTCTCTAAGGATAAAGCACGCATTTGAGCATTTATGACTAGTTCAAATCTGATTTCTCAAAACCTTAGAGATTTTAAATACTTCTTGATTCCATAATGTATTCCTATCCTGTAAATCCTTGGGCTCGACATTAATTGATGTCGTCTTCTACTGTACAATTTTCTAGTGTTAACAGTTGCCCCCTAATGTGTGAGGTCTAGGAAGAACTGTATAGCCGAAATACATTATAGTTTCTTTTCTGTATCGTACGCAGAGAGAGAGAGAGAGAGAGAGAGAGAGAGAGAGAGAGAGAGAGAGGTTTGCGTGTATTTTGGAATTGATAAAACCTTGCACTGTTTCCGAGATAACCATGACCTAAGGGACCCCCTGCAAGCAGACAAAATATACAACATATTTACAAAATTTCAATGAGGCGGGCATGTCCCATGCTCGTGATGCTATGGCTAGTTAAACAAAATTGACATATACATGTGTTGTCTGTGCCACTACTGTGGTAGTGATGCTGGTGTTAGTTGACGACGACTGTTGATGCCCTCAGGGGTGTTTTTTCTTTGAAGATAGGTGGAATGTGGTACCCATATGCGTAGTCTTGGTATGGCATATCATTGCTCAATGTACACATATGTACTAGCTGGGACCTTCCCGTGTAAGCATTGTTTGTCAGAGACGCTTATGGAGGCACGGGTCTTCGACAGATCTTATCAAAGTGCAATGGTTGTAAGGTACGATACCATCGTGACATGAATGCTTTTGTTGTGGTCAAATGTCAGGAGGATCGATCACATCTGTGGACAATGATGTCTCCCACAGTGCCACCCGAGGATACCCCTTTGCATGGGGAGGGGTTATCCAAGGTACCGCTTCCTTTTTGGAAAAGAGGTGTTGAGGTCGACAAAAAGGAAGCCTTCACCGAACCATGAGTCGCCGACCTGAGGGGTCAGGGATCGAGATATGATGGATTTAACATAGGAATTTTGGTGAGATGTGACTGAAAATGGATGATGGGGATTCAGTAGCCCAAGGTCGAAGTATACTTGAGCAGCTTGGCGGCAGTCATAGTTATTTTTGAAGGGAAAAGTTCCTGGGGTCGGTAGGACTTCTAGGGCAGGTAGAATTGGCTATGAATGTCGGGATGGTGCATGCATGATGTGAGTGAAATACTTCGACCAAGGGAAATGAGGGACTGCTGCCATGAGAGAAAAGGTGAAATATGAGGGCGAAGTGGCGAAGGGCATCGTTTGTGGTCTTTGTACACTTACCAAAAGAATAAAATAATGGGGTTTGGTTTGTACAAAACACAGAGACGGGTACCCCAAAACATGAAAGAGGGTCGCTCACTGAAGGTGTGAGGACGATGTTTTGCTGGGGGTGGGGGTCCCACTAGTTGGTCTCATGTGCGGGGTTGATGAAGTAGAAGATGTCGCAGATGGGATTATGCTGATGGAGGTATGGCGGGCCAAATGTAGTGTGCAGAGGTGCGCTTTCAATCTGCTTGTACAACCTGATCATCCGGGAAGGGGGTTAAGTTTGAATGGTGAAATTGACCTTATGCATGATATATGGATGGGCATGAGGTGCTTCCCGAACTAAAATGGTATGGCCATGGCATCACTTGCAGGGTGATGTATGGTCTACTTTGGATGACGATCGCCATGGAGGGGAGGCTCTACCGACCAACGCGGGCGTTTATCATATGTAGGGTGAGGTGATGATAAATGTGGTTGGGTATGAGGACCCTATGGTCTATTTCTAATGGAGAAATGATATCAGGATATGCAAAGCTCTTTGGGACTCTATCATGCTGAGGGTAGAATGATACCTACTCCGGAACTTTCAATGAATGGTGTTGTGAACGGTTTGTGGGTTCTTCCTGCAAAAAACAACTACCTCAAGTGAAAGCATCTTCTTTTCATTTGATATTATTGAAAAACATGAATTTTGGAAAGGAAGATGGGAGGGTGCATACCTGCTGGCACTAAAAAAAATATTTTTCCGGAAAGCGAATGTGGGGCATTTCTTTCGTTTTTCATGGCATACTGATGATGGTGCAACTTACGGTTTGCGGAATGGACCTCCTGATCTCCTGTTATTGACCTCCAAAGTTTTGGGGAAGGGCGATAAATATGGGATTATGGCCCTAATCCTATTCATTTGTACTTTTTTAGTGTTGGGAGATCATAGGTGATTGCAGAGCCTTTATTTCCATTGCAGTCAGCCTGTGTACCGAGGATTAGCGATATTATGCCGAGGTAACTTCCATGACGTCCTACATTTTAATTTTTTCATTTTGATGATGCCGGGGGCCATACAAATTAGGTTTGTATGGCCTCAAAGGGATTTTTTGTCCTAGATTGT
The DNA here is from genome assembly GCA_034641835.2 of Pinus albicaulis. Taxonomy (NCBI): domain Eukaryota; kingdom Viridiplantae; phylum Streptophyta; class Pinopsida; order Pinales; family Pinaceae; genus Pinus; species Pinus albicaulis. Next base: position 1,579,258,125 of record CM076579.1, read on the forward strand.
GCGGGCGATCTAGGACAAGAGGCGTTCCTCTTATGCTTCTTTCCGAAGGACATGCGCGCGAACGCATGCTGTTCCCTCCTTTTTGCGCGTAAGAGCGCGCCTGTGAATGAAACAAGCACGCAAGGGTGCGCCTGTCTGAGAGACAAGTGCGCAAAGGGCAGGGTTTTGGTAAAAACATGGGCCTTATTTTTCCCTTTTGATGTTTTTTTCTCTATACTGATGGGTGCCTGTTGCTTGGAGAGTTGGTGTGGAGAGAGAGAGACTGGCCCGAGATCCGGACCGCTCTGGCTGCTGATAATGGGGAACGCCGTTAGTTGGCCGCATGGGGCCTTTTGAAATTTGCTGAGAACGAGTTCCTTCGGTCACAAGACCGATTGTTACATTATATTATAAAGCATTTGCACAGGAGGTGCAATATGTTCGTTTTGAGGGGGACGAACTTGATTATCCATCCAAAGACGGATATATACTTTGTGACTGGGTTACTGCCTCAGGGTGAGGCATTGAGGTTCCGGAGGAGGCATTGCGGTGGTGCGCCTCTTACCGAGGGGTGCATCAATATTTCATTAGTGACAGATGTGGCCGAGCGGTGTGCTCTGGCCATTATTGTGCGACTGGCGGGGTTGTTTTCTCCACATCGGGCATCGAGCCCACAGGTGGGAGTTTTACGTTGTTTGAGGAACGGGCATTTTTTTTATTTTTCCCGCTTCTGTTTTGATGGTACGGTGTCACAACTGAATAGGGTCCAACGTGGATCCAAATCATTTGTGTACGCTATCATCTTGTGCAGCATTATGTACGAGAGGGTGGTGCTGGTGAGGCCCGTTGTGGCAGTGCCTATTGGGGGGCCGAGGGACCCACGCATGAGGAGGTGGGCTCAGGTGATGCCACACGACAGTGGTGGCATGGTGGGTCGTTATTGGAATGACACGACAGAGGCCTAGTTTGAGGCCAATCCGTAGATGTTTTTTCCATACCCATTGCGGGGATGGACTTTCAGGGTGATCCAGATATCGGTCTCCCTTTCGGTTATGTTTGGGGTCCCACAGGTATGTGCTAATATTTTATATTTTATTTTATTTTATTTGTATTTGTTCGATTTTTTATGTACTTGTGTGTTTTTTATTGACACTGACATTCTTTTGGTTACTCGTGCAGATGTTGGCGAGGTGGGACGCCTAGTGGCCCAACTGGTGGGTCATGATCCTCTGTCACGACTGCAGGGTGGTCGGGGAGGAGGTGTCGCAAGTGGATCATGTGGTGGTGCTGGTGGACCTGGCGGGGATGGTGTTGGCCCCTCTGGTGAGGGAAGCAGCTCGGCTGCAGTTGAGGTAGTGGCCGAGCGAGCTCGTGCAGATGTGGCTTAGGCACGCATCGTTGTACTTACAGCTCAGGTGGCCGTTCTAGAGGACTTCCGGGGTAAAGTGGACCGTTTGACCCAGGGGATGCCTACCCAAGGTTTTATGGATGACCTCGAGGAGGTTTGGCTAGAGAGGGTGATGGCCCGCGAGAGGGATTACCGGCCCACTCTACGAAGGGTAGCTATTGCAGTGGCGACAACAGCTCCGGTGGTGGCCCCAGGAGCCGCCATGGGCCCAGGTGCTTCTCTTAAAGGGGCACCCCCCTAGAGTAGTGTTATACACAGGGAAAGCACCCGTTATGAGGATGCTTCACTTATTTTTGATGACCCTTTTATTTTTGGGCTGGCCAACGGGCCAGTGATACTATTTTTGTACTCAGATACACATATTTTTGATATATATATATGAGAGATCTTTTTGCGGCTCTACATGGTGTGCTATCTATTTCGGTTTATGTATTTTGTGTTATGCTGATGGATATCTATGTTTTTTGTTTTTTATGTATGGTGGTTTATTCGCGATGCATTCCAGTCTAGGATATTGTTAGCTATGCAATCAACTGCTTGGTTTTGATTCCTTAATACATGTGAAAATGTAATGTAATCAAATTGTCTGCTTAATCTTTTGGCACACAAATATTTTCTAAATAGGTTTGCATCTCTGGTTTCAAATGTTTGGTTTAACTGTGATACCACTAATTAGGAATCAAGGTATACATGCATATGGCAGATGCCCTGATGGAGGGCCTCGCACATAAGTCTGATAACAGCGTCATATTCAGCCTGATTGTTGGTTGTTGATCCGATGCACACGCCGTTTGAACACAGTGGTGATCGACAGAGTGGTAGATGACCCAGGCGGTTGCAGCTAAGTTTTGAGACCATCGTGATGCTCCATCAACAAATCCAAAATAGGGTTCAAGTTGGTGATCCATGGTGGCACTTTGAGCGCGTTTAGGTCTTTGGGTCAAAAATATTTTGGTGTTGGGATTTTTGTGTACCCTAACTCTAGGGGATAAGGGCTACTAGGGCCCTTATGGGTAGAACTTCTTGAGGAAAAGGTCGTTGATGGGGTTGTGAGGTAGGTCCCGTCCGGTTCCGTCAAGATGTATGCCCCCTGTCGAAGACAATGTTTGATGATATAGGGTCCTTTCCACAAGGTTTAGAACTTTCCTGGCCCTAAGGCTTATTTTGCGACATCGTAGCGAAGGACTAGTTCTCCCTCGGTAAATGAGTGAGGGGTGATGTGGCGGTCGAATTATGCTTTTACCCTTTTCTTATGGGCCTCATTGTGTTGCAGTGATTGTCGCTGACTTTCGTCAACTAGCTCTAGTTGTACTAGGCATTGTTCTAGAGGTTGGGTATCATCAAGGAGTTCGATGGCTGAGTGCAAGTTTGGGATCTTGCGGAAATCAATGCAAAAGCGTAAGGTACCTTGGTCTTTTGCGACAGGAATAAAGCGGAATTCCTGTGACGAGGGGGTGGTTGAAATCCTATTTTGGGCATGCGATGATACAAGTCGTATGTGGTGAATCGTGTCACTGGCATGCGGCGGGGGAAGGATCTCGGTACTAGAGTCCTATGTGAGAATAAGGTCTGGTTTCCCGCTAGGATAGTCAATTTCCAGTAGGTGGAAGTTGCTTTTATCACATAGGTGCCTGAATGCTTTTAGCAGCGGGCATACCTCTGGCGCGTGATCATGACCGGTGAAAATGGTGCATGGTATCAGAGCGCTGACAGAGTAGATAGTGTGAGATTCTACGCTACTCGATGTTCCTGATGTGGATGCTTGGAAAGGGTCGGTTGTGGATGAGGTCGTCTTCTGCTTCCATTTTTACGTTGTAGGTTGAGACTTGCCTCCCTCTTTGGTGGGTGGTTAACTTAATGCTGCTCTAGATGCTCTCAGCTTGGGGATATGTGTACACTTAAACGTCTGATGAAAGTGTGAGAAAATTTGGCAATAAGTGAGTGTGATCTTCTCTTGATTAGAGAGAAGTTTTTGAGGGAGAGGCGAGACTATGCAGAGACTGTTTGCAAGGGGTTTGAGTTCTCTGCATTGGTTGACTCGGTGATCGTTCAGATCACATAGGCCGCATGTTATCCTCTGCTTGGCCTGGGGTATACATGGTTGGTGTGTGGTCTTATCAGGCTTGACACACCATTGCGGTGGTGGGGACGTTGAGCCGACGATGTATCTTTTATGCCATTCTTGGAGATCGCCCGTTCTCTTTTCTACATCATTAATCATGTCGATAGTGGGACGGATCCGTGAGACATAAGTACAATGTCGGTCATAATGATTACCCTGACATATCAGGCAAAATATCCGTGATATGGGGGTGCCATCGTGTGTCATCTAAGGCCAGGTAGGGAACCAACGTCGTAACGCTGCTAATTCAGGGTAGTGGACGACTATATGGTCCTTCTTCTTGCATAACGTGCATGCGGGTGGGTTTCGTGAAGTGCCTTTGGCGGTAACTAAGGGTTTCCTGATAGGCCATTCTTCGGCTAATAAGAACATTATGGACCCGCTCATCTCTTCTGCTTGGGTCATGGAGCTACCGATGGACTCGGAATCCATATCGTCTTCTTGGGAAAGACGAACTATGGCTGAGAGGAAGCTAGCAAGGGCTAGCCAGAAGTGAGGTATGTAGTGACAATCCTCCAATAGGTGATTGTCGGTGCATAACGGGCATGTGAATTGTGCTGCCGGTAGCCCCACGTAGTAAACCCTTTCGATTGGATACCATCTGTGAATGAGTTCCAATGTGGCACACTCTTCGAGTTATTGGCCACGTTCATCGCATAGCGTGCAACAGATAATGGGCATTACTGGGGGGTGCTCTATGAATCTGTGCTCCTCTTGTAAGTATAGGATGGTACGTGGCTCGTCATTGATAGACTGGATGGAGGGATCCTCTTGATAGGATCGCTCGATCGTGTGTAAGGCGTCCCTATATCGTGGTATTTCTAGACAATGGTGGGTATAGTGCCCATAGGTGTCACAGATAGCGCATGCATGATTGGTACGCAGCGGTTTGCTTGTATTTTTGGTGGCAAGTTCCTTTTTATGGGAATGCCGTGTCGAGGTGCCTGCTTCACAGCCGAGGAGTAGTTTTAATTCGTCCAACTCCGGACATATGTGGGTAGGGTGTCCTGTGACGTCACATATAGCGCAGGTTGATGACTCCCTTTGCACGATGGGGGTCACCGCTTTATTTCCTTTCTTGGCGATTTTCTTGGTCGTGGTCACCAGTTTCGCAATGGGAATTTCCCTTACGGGGGCGGTTTCGACCGCTGCTTGGGTAGGTTAGGGCTCCTCGGGACTGTGGAGCTTTAACCCAAATGCAGTAACGTTGGTAGCTGTTGTTCCTGAAGGGGGAATGAGGTACCAAACTGGGAATGCCAACGATATGTTGCGTAACACTAGTGTTGCTAAAACATGCTGGGAGGTGAAGCTAGGAGGTGGGTAGAGGAAAGGGGTTTGGGAGGCAGCGTAGACTAGGGAGGTGGCCGTGGCCGATGCCGCGGTGTCGTTACTACTTGAGTCTGTGTCCTGACTAACCGCGGTGCTTGATGTGGACATCATGCATACCGGGGGCCCTGTGGCATCGGGCGATACCTCAGGGATAATGGGAGGATCTCCTAGGAATGACCCTAGGACGAACGACGGTTTGAATTGGCCAGGGCCATATTCTTGATACCGTGAAAGACCATTTGCGGCTGTATCTACATAGGGTAGAATCATTTCTGTGTTGGTCAAGGGAATTTTTTCACTATGTGTCAGCTGGTATACTGTGATGATTCGATCCTCGTGGGGGAACATCATGATGCAGAAGACGAAGGATGCTATGGCAGACATGGCGTACATGTAACTCCGCCCAAGGATTATATTGTAATCCAAGTGAGCTTCCAAGACTTCGATGTCTATGTGGACCATCTTGCTGGCTAAGCAGACTGGTAAATTTTGGAAGAGATCGACGGGGGTCGAGGGACGATTATCGTATGCTCTGAGTGTGATGATGGAAGGTTTGAGTTCAGGGGCTCCTAACTTCTGCCATACATTTTTTGACATGATGCATGTGGATGCACCCTCGTTAATGACACATCGGTGAATAGTGATATTCTGTACCGATACTGGTATCTGGAAGGCGACCATGGAGAGAAGCCTAGGGGTGGCTTTGTCTAAGTCAAAATCCATCATGCGCGTGTCGGTAGGGTCGACAGCACCTAATGCGGAAAGTAGGGCTTTCCGTTGTTTTGGGCACGACTGCAGTACTTCCAATGGGAACATAGCAGTGGGTGATTGAGCTAAATCGTCTACGATTCTATAATTGTGGGCCGCTTTGGAGTAGTTACCTGCTCGCCTATTAGGCCCTTTTACCATTTTTGGCAATGGTTCCAAAGGAATCTTTGGAATGGTTAAAGGTGCAGTCGGTGCTGTTAGGGTCTTGTGATTTGGCATATTGGCAAGCCAAGTGACAGGGTAACATCAAACCAACTTTGGAGCCCTAGGACCTAGCCTTCCTGGACTCAGAGAGGGCTCTCTCTATTATGCAAAGGATGTAAACTTGTTTGCTTTTTATGTTTTTGATTTTAGGCTAGTTGTTAAGTATTTTTTGGTTTGTTTTAGGTTTTTTTGAGGGAGAACTGATCAAAGGATAAATAGATAAAAGTTTGTCAGATCAACTGGGCTATGGGGTCGAAAAGGTCGAGACTATCTCAAATGGTGGACGAGGTATATTGCAGGGCCGATTTGGTCGAGGTAAATGGATATGGACACTAAGTTTGTGAGAGACAAAGGGTTTTTAAGCATAAATAGTTTTACAACAAACATCCATGTGGTAGGGCTAACCATTAATCACTATAAATGAAACTCAAACTGATAGATGCATAAAATAAACAATCAGGCAATGCATAGAAGTATAAGACCCTCTAACTTTGGGAAAATCACCTTCAGACTTTTGGGAAAAAAAATAAGACAAATAAACAACTCAACCTATGAACAGGGAACTCCTAAACATCATATTTTGAGCTATTGAGAACTTTGAAATAAGACTGCAGAGCATGGGCAAAGGGCAAGATTGAAACAAGACCTCTTTGACTTAACTAAGACAACCAATAATTCAAAGAAAGGTTTTAGTGATGAGGTTTTGATTAGCTATGAGTAAACAGGGCATACCGTGAATCATACTAGATAGAATACATAATAACCATTAATGAAATTGATAACAAGTTCTTAGGGTATCAAAGAGCAGTTAAGAATTCTTTGACATAACCAAGAAAGAAGAAAAACATAGAAGCTGTAATGAATCAGGAAACTTGAGGTGCCTCCATGGGCATGTCTCAAATCTATTCTTTACTGACCTACAGCAAGCAAGAAGCATGAAAACATGTATGATAAACTAAGGAAACATAACAGATAAGGAACACAATACCATTCACCAAGCCATGGAATCCTACAAACAATCCTCCTCCACCATCCAAGACAAGCAAGAAATCATCCACTTCATGAGACAAAGTATTTCTTCAAAGATTGTAATGCTATGTATTGCTCTATAACATCAATTTCAGCCTCTGGTTACAATTTATTCTCTTGGATTATATAGGCCAAAGAGAAAGAAACCCTCCTAGAGCATCTAGAAGGCCATTGGCCTAATACAAATATCTGATTTTGTCCTTGAGGCTTTGCAAAGCCCAAGGCTCGAAATATCTTCAAAAATATCTATTTAAGCTAATCATAGAAATAAAATTGACTTTTAATCTTTGACATGGAGTTAAAAATAGCTAAACGCACATTTGGATGAGCATATTCAGAAAACTACTTTTTTAGCCAAAATGCTACAGGGGTGTAGCAGCAGAAAGAATCTTGTTTTGCAGACAACTTTTGAGGAAACTCCCGATGTTGAAACAAAGCCCGTGATAGCTCGTTGGAAAGCCCTAGATGTCTAGTTTATGGAACTACTTGATTATTCCCAAACTGATCCCTGGAAGTCTATCAAAAGGTGGACTGAGTGAAAAACCCCAGGAGGGTCTCATCTGTTGATATGTGAGGCAGAAAGGTGAAATTTGACTGATTTTTGCCTCTTTGGGGACCAAAACACCTCCTTTTGATCTGAAAACTTGTGAGTAGCTGCCCCCAAATTTAATACATTCAAAAAAATGACTTTCATGAGCTGAGGATGCTCCTAGAACCCATGGCAGTGCCTAGAAAAATGTGCAATTAGGGCCAAAAAACACAAAAAACAAAATCATGTCAAAATTTGCTCAATTTTGGCAAGCAAGCCCCTTATGGGTTTTTAGAAGCATGCAAGGAAGCTGAGGCCAAGATTTCAAGCCTAGATATGTCCTTTTCCACTTTTTTCCGCCGGGTGCCTCCTTGGGCAGTTTTGAGTTTGGCTCACTGTTTTATGCTTGTTTGTCATCACTGTGACTGCCTTCATCTGCTTTTTGCATGTTGCCACTATCTTCATTGTTTTCCTCACTTTTCCCTTGGGGACTGTATCCTCCTTTATCTGTGATTTTTCCATCCTTTTGTGAATCATCTTTACCATCATCAGTTTGTTCAGCTCCTTTATGAAGATTGCCCTTATCTTCATTATCATTGTTTTCATCTTGTTTCTTGGCTGTTGGCTTTACTATCACCTTCTGTTCTTTCTTATCACTGCTTTGATTAGACTCTTTCTTTCCACTTTCAAATCAAAACAGGTCTTTAAACTGTAAATAGGCCTCCTTTCTAAACAACCACTGTCTTTTTGTCTCTTTCATCTGGGTTGCCTTGTTCACTGCTTTAGGAGTAAGAACAAAATCTTGATCTGCAATGTGGACCTGCTCTCCATCTAATCTCCGAGCAAATAACTCAGTTTAGGAGAGGGCAGTTAGTAACCTCTTGGATTTTGTTGCAAAAGTTGAGGCAGCTCACTTCTTGAAAATAGGACAAGGTTGAGAGGGATGTACTGATCTCTTTGATAGTAGTGGGTTCAAACCTATTATGCTGGCCTGCCTCCTTAGCCCTTTCCTTGGAGGCATATTTGTTTTTGATTACTTTCACTGACTTATCAAAACAAGTTTTTCTTCTTTAGCATAAACCACTGCTTTCCTCCTTGTAGGATTGTGTTTCACTTTAACCACTCCAACCCAGCAAGTTTTAACTGACAAAGGCCTTGCTACTTCAAACACTAGCTTTTGGTAAAAGGTTATATTTTGAAAACAAACTTATATTTGATCCTTGAACTCACTGTCTTTTATATCACTGACCAAAACAAGTCCTTTTCAATTAAAATGAGTATTTTTCCCTAAAACTGTGTTTTTACCTTATCACTGAGTAAAAAAGCTTTTTTTCAAAATGAAAATAAGCCTTCCTACTTTGAAAATACTGAGTTCTCCCTTTTCAAAAACTATGCCTGGCTTCTTAAGCAAAACATGGCTTTCAACTGATAATGATCCCTTTCTCAAAAACTGGGTTTTTTCTTCTTACTCAACAACAGGCCTTTTGCAACCAGACAATAGCCCTTTTTCCTTAATCATTGTTTTGTTTCCTCTTTTTAAACATGGTGGTTTTTAGCATAAACAGTGTTTTTGCCTTCAATGGGGCTATGTCTTTTTCTTAATAAAATGACTCTTAACACCTCCCAAACTCATAAACTTAGGCGAAGAAAATCAGTAAATACCTCTTGAAAATGTATGGCTGCTTTCGGAGATGAGTTCACGAGGCAATAATTTGCTTTAAGGTGAATTGGAGGTTGTTTGAGCGGTGCTACGCTGCTGTGCATAAGCGCGTAGCACCTGCACGCCATCGTGTGTTGTCGGGTCGGGCCCTGCGCGCCCTCTGAACGCCGAGCGGGTGAAAACCACAGGCGCGTCGCGCCCTATGTAAACTGTTGTGTAAAGACGCTACAGGCGCGTCGCGCAAACCTACAGGCGCGTCGCGTCTTCAAACTTCTTGCCAACTGCTTGTCCAGGGTTCGAAAAATGTTTCTTTTCTCCCTTTGCACAAAATAGAAAATGACCTTCTCCTTTGAGAGCTTTTATAGCTCTTTTAAAATGTTTTTGAACGCCTTTTTTCCCTCCTTTTGGTATTGGCAAAATTTTCCCTTAAAACAGAAACTTGCCCAGCTTTTTATCAATTGAAAAAGTTTCTCCTCGACATTTTACCCTTGTAATTGTAATCAAACTGAAAGTTTTCTTAAAACACGGTATCTCTCCTTTTTTCAAACAAATTTTAACCTTTGTTGATTTTCCCTCTACTCATCTCTAGGAGGAGGCATTCTGGCTAATGTAACCACTTAGGTTACTTGAAACCACTTTTGAAACTATGTTAATTTGTGAAGGGGGTGCTCTCAAAATATTTTCTGGGCGCTTGTTTTCCACTTCAGGTTTCAATATTTTTATAAATTCAAGGCTCTGTGTGTCATTTGATGGAAAACATCTCAACGTTGCAAACTCCTTGTTATCCCTGATGCTTTTTACATAGACCATTTAGGGGTATCTATGTGATCTTTTCCATTTATCACTCTGGAATATCTTGAAACAAACTGAGTCTGTTTACTAGCTGATTTCTCTCCTTTTTTGCATGGTGTCTTCACAACAAGACATTTTAAGCTCAGTATTTGCCCTAATGGTTTTTCTTAAAGACAGAGTTAACACTTGATGACTTGGCCCTCTGCTTATTTGTGAAGGAGCCCTTGTAAACACTGTGTTTTTGCCATCTGCTCATAATTTAAGGAGGCCTTTTTAAAACACAACAAACTCCTTTCATCTAATACTACTACAACATTTGAAGATTTGTCTTTTGAACCAGTTTTCTGTGGGCCCTCTGCTTATCATGAAGGAGGCAATGTTTGACAACTGCATGGGTGCTTTTTGACCTCTGTTTAACAAAATGAAAAATGTCCATGAACAAACTCTTTGTGGCTCTTTAGACAAACTATGTTTATCATTCAAAACATATTTTGTGCTTGTCATTCAAGGGAGACTTCTTTAGGACTGTGAGGGGTGCCCTTTCTCTTCTGGAAGGAGGTCTTTGATCTGTCAGTGTTTAACCTTTGAGAAAGGCTACCTTTCCCAAATCTAGGCCCTTTGAGACTGTACCTTTATCCTCAGCCTATCTTTTGAAGGAGGCTTCCAAAAAACAGTATTTGTGACCCTTCAGACCTACTATAAGGCGCCCTAATAATCTGCTGATGGAGGTCCTGAAGACTATAAAACTTCATTCATTTCAAAACTATGTCCCTTGTGTGTTTGTTTGAAAAATACAAATAGAAGGCAATAGTGAATCTTTGGTACTTATCCTTGATGAAATCATTTGAATAATAATGCCCTTCGCTTCATGAGGACCTATCAGTAATGAATATCCCTGTTTGCATGAAATCATTGTGCAAATTTCAAGAGAAAATAATGTGGTTTGTAAATGGTGAGTGCTCACTGCCATGCATCCTTGAAACAACTCTTTTCCCTTGACTGTGTTTTCACAGGGTGCAGTGAAGTTGCTTGTGATAGTCTTTCAAAACTTAGTTCATGTTAAAGTATAAGGAGCAGTTGTTCTTCATTATACCCTCACCATGATGCCTAATTTTCTTTAAAACTCTTTTTTCCAGAAGACTATCACTGTTGGTGGTATAAGGCTAATTTGTAGGGCTGGCCACCATCTGCACTTCTCTCTGACTTCCATAGTAAACTGACACAGTATGAAACTTTCTCCTGAGGCGCTCCCTTTGCTTGTACTTTGTTTAGTGTCATTAATCAGTACATCCTTGCAGAGATGAAAAAACAGGTGCTTTTGAAGTTTGGAGGGCTTCTTTGATGTTTCATGGGGATCATGCCTGAATCTAATCATATTTCTTCAGACAGGGAAAAATCCTTCTCTTTTCCTGGTTTGAACATTCCTGAGCCTTGCTAAAAAAAACAAAATAAAGTGACCTCTTTGATGGTGCATGTCCTAGGGATAGACAAGGGTTTTTCTTTGGAAAATAACATGATATGATGCTTGACTGATATTGAAGACAGGGTTTTTGGCTTAAAACAGTTTCGCCAAGGAATTTTCCCTAAGACACCACCACCTAGACCTACATACTTTGTCATGGATTTTGAATGGCTTCTTGGGCATGAGTAGGTTATCACATGACAAAGTGATCAGTGGGAGAGGGGTAGACACTTTGTTAAATGTTGGACAGTGAGTTGCATAAAAAACAACGGATTTTGATGGTAGAGAGACAAACTTGTAACAGCTATAGACAGCGAGGTTTTGCTAAATTGAGATAGGTAGGGAAACTGAAGGGTTTTTCTCATTATAGGCTGAAAGAGAGGGGTAGGAAGACAAAAAATTGTTTGAGGTGTTTTCTAGATGACAAATTTACAGATTTAGATTAGCTTCTAGAGAACTCAGCCAAGGAATCTAGTCATCAAAATAGGTAAAAATACTGATGACTAACAATGGCTCCATTTGGAGAGGGCAGCTCGCTTTCAGGAGGTGTCCAGAATTGCAGATCTTTGGCTTGTGAAGACCAGTGCCTTATCCATTGGCGCAAATTTCTCTCTTTATTGATGCTATTTCTGAAAATTTACAACATGATTAGCATTGACCTCATCTCTACCTACCCAGTTATATCTCCTAACATTTTTTCTTCTTTAGGTGCGCTTGGACTAGCAACCCTTTGACATGATATTTTTGAAAAAAGGAAAACTATATAATTCTACACTTATATCTTCCGAGAGTTCAGATTAAACTGATGAACTCCTTTGATTTATCTACCTATGCTAGATCGACTATCAAGATTAAGTTGTTTGACAGAATTTCATTCACTAAACTAAAACATGAAATTGAAAAATGACCAAATCAGGATTAGATGGTCTGATTTGTCATGTGTTTGTGGCATAAAAGACAAATATTATTTTTGCACAAAATGAGATTTAGAAAAATCAGGGCTAGGATAGATAGTTTGATTTTCATCCCTATTTTCCTCTTTGGTTCTGTTTTGAGCATGTGGAACCAGTATCTTGTCCTAATCTACCTTCATTGATAAGTCAAGCTTACACATTTTGACTATCACTTCTTTCACTAACTTATCAGCAATCAATTTAAAACATGTTCAGTTATGATTAGGCTAGATAACTAAACAAGATATCTTTTGAGCACTAGTAGTGGCATTTAGACTTGCACACTTTCAGTATGACTATTTTTTGAACATGGGGCTTTTCTGTTGTTTTTTTAAAACTGCCCTCTTTTCAACTTTTCTACTGTTTTTGTATTTTTTGTTTTTGATTTATTTCTTCAAACAGTGATATGTGCAACGAGTGAAAATTTTTAAAACTGGAGCTGTTGACAAAAGTAATGTTTTAGTGTCCTGCCATTTACAGGACCTCCAAAAGTTTCAGTCCCATCAGGTTCTTGCAAGAAAAAAGCATTGTTTCCGCTAACTGAACTGATAATGAAAGGCCCTTTCCATAAGTTTTCAAACTTACCATGCTTTCCTTTATCTTCTCTTCTGGAATCCCATTTTAATACTTTATCCCCAATCTAAAAATAATTTTCCTTGGTCCTTCTGTCAAAAATTTGTTTCATCTTATCTTGCGCTAACTGAGTCCTTTGGTAAACTTCTTCTCTTATTTATTGTAAATGGATAGTCTGATGAAATCATTTGAATCATAATTCCCTTTGCTTCATGAGGACCTGTCAGTAATGAATATCCCTGTTTGCATGAAATCATTGTGAAAATTTCAGGAGCAAATAATGTGCTTTGTAAATGGTGAACACTCACTGCCATGCATCCTTGAAACAACTCTTTTCCCTTGACTATGTTTTCACAGGGTGCAGTGAAGTTGCTGGTGATAGTCTTTCAAAACTTAGTTCATGATAAAGTATAAGGAGCAGTTGTTCTTCATTATACCCTCACCATGATGCCTAATATGCTTTAAAACTCTTTTTTCCATAAGACTATCACTGTTGGTGGTATAAGGCTGATTTGTAGGGCTGGCCACCATCTACACTTCTCTTTGACTTCCATAGTAAACTGAGACAACATGAAACTTTCTCCTGAGGCACTCCCTTTGCTTGTACTTTGTTTAGTGTCATTAATCAGTACATCCCTGCAGAGCTGAAAAAATAGATGCTTTTGAAGTTTGGAGGGCTTCTTTGATGTTTCATGGGGATCATGCCTGAATCTAATCATATTTCTTCAGACAGGGAAAACTCCTTCTCTTTTCCTGATTTGAACATTCCTGAGCCTTGCTAAAAAAAACAAAACAAAGTGACCTCTTTGATGGTGCATGACCTAGAGATAGACAAGGGTTTTTCTTTGGCAAATAACAAGACATGATGCTTGACTAATATTGAAGACAGGGTTTTTGGCTTAAAACAGTTTCGCCAAGGAATTTTCCCTAAAACACCACCACCTAGACCTACATACTTTGTCATGGATTTTGAATGGCTTCTTGGGCATGAGTAGGTTATCACATGACAAAGTGATCAGTGGGAGAGGGGTAGACACTTTGTTAAATGTTGGACAGTGAGTTGCATAAAAAACAAAGAATTTTGATGGTAGAGAGACAAACTTGTAACAGCTATAGACAACGAGGTTTTGCTGAATTAAGATAGGTAGGGAAACTTAAGGGTTTTTCTCATTATAGGCTGAAAGAGAGGGGTAGGAAGACAAAAATTTGTTTGAGGTGTTTTCTAGATGACATATTTACAGATTTAGATTAGCTTCTAGAAAACTCAACCAAGGAATCTAGTCATAAAAATAGGTAAAAATACTGATGACTAATAGTGGCTCCATTTGGAGAGGGCAGCTCCCTTTCAGGAGGTGTCCAGAATTGCAGATCTCTGGCTTGTGAAGACCAGTGCCTTATCCATTGGCGCAAATTTCTCTCTTTCTTGACGTTATTTCTCAAAATTTACAACATGATTAGCATTGACCTCATCTCTACCTACCCAGTTATATCTCCTAACATTTTTTCTTCTTTAGGTGCGCTTGGACTAGCAACCCTTTGACATGATATTTTTGAAAAAGGGAAAACTATCTAATTCTACACTTATATCTTTCGGGAGTTCAAATTAAACTGATGAACTCCTTTGATTTCTCTACCTATGCTAGATCGACTGTCAAGATTAAGTTTTTTGACAGGATTTCATTCACTAAACTAAAACATGAAATTGAAAAATGACCAAATCAGGATTAGATGGTCTGATTTGTCATGTGTTTGTGGCATAAAAGACAAGCTACACACAAATATTATTTTTGCACAAAATAAGATTTAGAAAAATCAGGGCTAGGATAGATAGTTTGTTTTTCATCCCTGTTTTCCTCTTTGGTTATGTTTTGAGCATGTGGAACCAGTATCTTTTCCTAATCTACCTTCATTGATAAGTCAAGCTTACACATTTTGACTATCACTTCTTTCACTAACTTATCAGCAATCGATTTAAAACATGTTCAGTTATGATTAGGCTAGATAACTGAACAAGATATCTTTTGAGCACTAGTAGTGGCATTTAGACTTGCACACTTTCAGTATGACTATTTTTTGAACATGGGGCTTTTCTGATGTTTTTTTAAAACCGCCCTCTTTTCAACTTTTCTACTGTTTTGTATTTTCTGTTTTTGATTTATTTCTTCAAACAGTGATATGTACAATGAGTGAAATTTTTTAAAACTGGAGCTCTTGACAAAAGTAATGTTTTAGTGTCCTGCCATTTACAGGACCTCCAAAAGTTTCAGTCCCATCAGGTTCTTGCAGGAAAAAAGCATTGTTTCTGCTAACCAAACTGATAATGAAAGGCCCTTTCCATAAGTTTTCAAACTTACCATGCTTTCCTTTATCTTCTCTTCTAGAATCCCATTTTAATACTTTATCCCCAATCTAAAAATCATTTTCCTTGGTCCTTATGTCAAAAAATTGTTTCATCTTATCTTGCGCTAATTGAGTCCTTTGGTAAACTTCTTCTCTTGTTTGTTGTAAATGGATAGTCTGATTTATCCTCCTTTGCATGTCATTTTCTTCTATTTGAACTTCTTGTAATAGCTTCATCACTGGAACCCCTAAATATGTTGGGAAAATGGCATCCATTCCATACACTAGTTGATAGGGAGACATACCGATTGATTTTTTGGTGGTTAGTCTATCAGTCCATAGTGCATGCACTAGTATACCATGCCATGCCTTTTAATTTTGTTCAAGAAGCTTCTTAATGATGTTGACTAGGCTTTTGTTAGAGGAGTCGGCTAAACCATTACCTTGGGGGTAATAAGCTGTGGAATGTCCTAATGTAATATGATATTTGTAACAGAAGTCAACCATTCTTTTGGAGGAAAAGGCAGTAGCGTTATTAGTGATGATTTTCCTAGGACAACCGAATCTAGATAAAATGTTGGTTTCTAGGAACTTGATGATGATTGAATCGGTGGCATTCCGGGAGGGTATGGCTTCTATCCATTTGGTAAAGTAATCAGTGGCTGTGAGGATCCATTTGTGTTGAGCAGACTAAGAAGGGTGTATTTCCCCAATAAAATCTAACCCCCAATGCTGGAAAGGACCTTCAACTATGATGGGATGTAAGGGCAAAGGTAAAATCTTTTTCTTGCCATAAAAAATTTGGCATTTATGGCATGTCATAACAAGTTTGTGAGTGTCAGGAAACAAGGTAGGCCAATAATAACCGGCTCTAAGGATTTTTTTGGCTGTGGTTTTCCAGTAGAGATGCCCTCCGCATTCTCCTTCGTGCATTTCGTGCATAATTTTTTCTACATCATCTTCAAGAAAAAATTTAAGCAGCATACTAGTGGGATTTTTCCAATATAGAATTCCATCTAGAATAAAAAACTTTAAAGATTTTTGTTTGAGGAATCTTGCTTTTGTCTTTGATAAGGTTGGAGGAGCATTAAGATAAAATAACACGTAAATAATATCATTATACCAAGGTGAATTTAAAAACATTTCTTCAACATGAGGGGCTGCGCATTCTTCTTGTTCTTCTAAGGTGTCAACAAAATTTATATCTAATGCTTGGAGGTTTTTTTCAGCCATTAGTCTTGCGAGTCCTTGTCCCTTAACAAGTTTGGTGGGTTGGATTTCTAAGTCATATTCCAAGATGATAGCGATCCATTTTCCTCTTTTACCATCGGGATATTGATTTAATATATCTTTGACGACGACATGGGGAACGAAAGCAATGATATGAGAATGTAAGATATAAACTCGGATTCTTGCCTTGCTACATTCTTTTGTAATAATACTGCAACTACCGTGTGTTCAGATGCAAATGAGAAAATGTAAAAATATTTGGTGAAATCAGGACTTATCAGTACTAGTGTTTCGGTGAGTGCTTCTTTAACCAATTCAAAAGATTTTTTGGCTTCTGTAGTCCATTTAACTCCAACTTCCTTTTTTAACATGTTTGTGATGTCTCTCAAAAGTTCGGCAAGATTTGGAATGAATCTTCTTAAGAAATTAATTTTTCCGATAAAGGATTGTAATTCCTTAATGTTTCTGGGGCGACTGATTTGCAATATGCATTCGATTCTTTTGGGGTCTATTTTCATTCCATCTTTAGAAATGATGTGACCTAGGAGTCTTCGTTCTTCGAGACCGAAAAGTGTTTTCTTGGGATTCAGAGATAAACCATATTTTCTACATTTTTCGAAAACCTTTCTCAAGTGAACCAGATGCTCTTCATCTGATTTGGAATATACTGTGATGTCGTCAAGATATATGACTATGAAATAACCTATGTCTTCTGAGAAATATATGTCCATGGCTCTTTGGAATGTGGAACAGGCATTCATTAATCCAAAAGACATTTTAACATACATGAAAGTGCCGCAAGGTGTGGTGAAAGCAGTTTTGTGTTGATCACTAGGAAAAACCAGCACTAGGTTGTATCCGGAAAAACCATCAAGCAATGAGATTCTTTTAGCACCCACCACTTTCTGAAGTATGTGGTCCATTTTGGGCATAGGATAGTTGTCTTTTAAAGAGGCTCTATTCAGATTTCAGAAATCAATGCAAAGTCTAATCTTACCGGTCTTTTTTCTAACTGATACCAGATTTGAAACCCACTCAGAGTACCTAAGGGAAACTATTATCCCGGCATCATACATCTTTTTTATTTCCTTCTCAACTAAAGGTAGTAAGACTAGATTTATTCTTCTTAACTTTTGTTTGAAAGGTTTCTGGTTTTCTTTGAGGGGATCTTATGTTGAATGATGCTTGTGTCGTATGATTTCAAATCTTGGTATACCCAGGCGAACACATATTTAAACTCTTTGAACAACTCAATGTATTTCTGTTTTTTGTGAGAAGGGAGAGTTTTGGACAGTTTAATCATTTTTGGTTCTTCTGTGCTTCCTATGTTATATTCTTCTATATCAATCTCAGTAGATTCCATTTTTGGTTTTTTGGCCACGTCATTAAAATCAAACAATTCCTCTAAGGGTGCAAGCCCTCTGGGTATGGTGTCATTTTCACAGTGTAAGTCTTCAAGCTCTCTTTGGTCTAGTTCTTCACGTGTTTCGGCTTCATATGGATGATTAATCAAGTTTACATCTGTTAGAGAAGGTAAATCTGGCTCTTGGTCTTCTTTTTTGTCAAAACTTCTTTCTTCATGTTCTAACTTTGTTTTAGTCATTTAAAACTTATTTTTAGATTGCAAAAAATCATCAATTTGTTCATCATCTTTGAATATTTTCCAATGGTCAATGTTGTCCGGCACTGTAGGACGATGTTTGACTTGGATACTGCATTGTTCTTTTAAACATGGTATTTAGGAATTGCTTGCGGCAAAGGCAAGCTCATTCGCTAGGCTATTTTGAGTCCTAGGAATATAAGTGAGTTCATATCTTTCAAAGGTTTTAAGGATGTCTAATGCTACATTCTTGTATTCTCTCAGTCTTGAGTTTTTTGCCGAATATTCACCTTTGATTTTTATAATTAAAAGTTCTAAATCTCCCTGGGCTGATATTTTCTCAGCGCCTAAGTCTTTAAGTAAGTGCAGACCAAGGAGAAGAGCCTCATATTCTGCAATGTTATTGGTACATTGGAACTCTAATCTGAAAGAATGACCTTCATTAGTATTGTGTATCCAAATGCCAACCCCCGAACCAGTTTTTCCACAGGAACCGTCAAAGCTTATACTCCAAAGAGTTTCTTTTTCATGCGTGTTACTAAGCTATTTTTCAGGTTTCTTAGAACTTTGATCATCAGTTTCTTTATCTGGGGATGGGTAATGTTGTTCTGATGGTTTGAAATCTTCTTCATTTTCTTTTATCTGCTCATTTATATCACTTTCATTGTATAAGATAAAAGAATTTAAATTGGAATGAATGGAATAAACTGGAGTATTGTTTGGCCTATCTAGGTTGCTTACCATATATTTCATGTGAGTTTCTCGGTACAACCTCCTAGTTTGGTTAAAGACCGGGATGGTAGCAAATGACATGTCCATTTGGAGGCTACCTCGTATTTTGGCGGCCCATGATCTTGATAATAGCATTCCATATTTAGGAGGAATATCAGCCACCACTACATCCATGACTAGGCTTTTAGCCGGTATTTGTGTTAGAGTGAAACACAGGTTCTTTATTAGGCCTAAGAATTTGACCCTACTTGAATCAAATGAGTACAAGTCCTTTGTGAGTTTGATTATGTCTAGGCCCAAACTCCACTGTTCATAGGCATGAGGGTATGTAAACACCGAATCTAACATGGTGTTATGTAATATCTTGTCCTGGATGTTCAAACTTACGTAGAATGGAAATAGTTCCTTCTTGGTATTATCCTTCTATTTTGGGACCAAACAAAAGCTGAGTTTGTCATCTGTCGGATTTAAAAGTATCATAATTTTCTATGTTCGCTTTAAAAATCAGAATACATTGCCTATTCTGAGTTACTAGCTCGGTGAGGGGTATGGTTACCTTGATCTTGGCAATTTCTCGTTAAAAAATAAAAGGTGCTGCTTTTGTTTCTGGCAATTCATCTCGATTTGATCGGTCATAAATTCTTTTGTGTTCTTGATTTGCAGTTTTGATTCTGAGTTTCATTCAATATAGATGTTTGGGAGTCTTAGTAGAGGTACTAGAGACGTTGGGATCAAGGCTTGCACAGCTAGTTTTTGTCCTCGTTTTGGTCAATTCTCTTGGCAGATTTTGTTTACTATACGCTATTCTTTTAAGAATAGTATCGGGAGTTTGTAATAGTAGTGTACGAGCTACCTCTATCGAAATTGTCTTGGTTTTTCTTAATCCTAAGATCATATTGTCTATGAGCTTCTATTATGGCATTTTTTAATCCTGTTGAGGATCTTTGGGGTCCTCATAATTTGTTTCATTTTGGTTTATGAGAGAAGAAAACTTGTTCTTCTTCTGTGAAGAAAACCTCACCCTCTCTATCGAACCTATCAAGTTTAAGTGATTTTCATCAAGTGGTTCCATATCTCTTTCTACCTCATCAACATAGTTTTCATGGAGAGGTGGCACGACTGTTGGTCATTTTTCCCTTGGTTTTGTTTTGAAGTGGTCTCTTCTAGAAGTTTTGGTTCTAGTTTATATTTTGAGGATTTGGTGCAGTTTATTAGTTGATTGCTTTTTCATTCAATTTATTCTTTCCCACATTCTTTCCATGGTTCGACTAGGTTATCTATTGTGGGATTTGAGGAGGAGGTAGAAGGTATGGCCTCATCTCGGTATGTGACTTTCTTTTACGATCTCATCCTGGCTCTCTTCTCAACTAGGTTGGCTTCGGCACTAACATCTCTACTTTTGAATTTCTTCTAAAGTTGCGGGGTCTTTTTCTCTTGGTTGGTATGTCATATTTAGGATCCCGAAACCTTTGGGAAATTTTACCCGGTCTTTCGAACCAAGTGGAGGTTTCATGTTAGGTGGAAGAGCGTCATAGACAACGCCCAAGACCTAGTGCAATAGTCTGAACACCCCCATATTCATTTTAAGATTGTTATGTTGGAAAGGATTTGAGTGGGGTTTTCACATTCCACATTTATGAAAGTTTGGTAAAGTGTTGGGAGATCATGTATACTAAGGATCCAAGTTTTTAAACCATTTCTTGGGTTCTCCGCTGAGCTTTGGGCAAACATTCTCATTCTTATGGTCCTACATCTTATATTTCCATGTATTCAAAAAGAATCATTGATTCTATCTACATGATATTCGACGATGGTAACCTCGATTACGAGTGAAGTGTGGGATTAGTTGGTAATCATTTTTCAAAGGTACCAAAGACGTTGGTAACACCAGGCGCATATAAGTTGCCATGATGGGAGTTGATGGTAGATTTCGGTGAGGATTTTAAATAGTGGTGGTATGAATGGGTGTGGCGGAGGTACTTGGACTTGTGTTAGTTGATTCTTAACACATATTTGGGGGTGATAAGAAGTGAAGTGTGGTGGAGAAAGGCGAAAATCGGGAGGTGTAGTGGGTGAGGCTTCTCTTAACTGGGACTGCATTGCCGTCTAAGGGCTCGAAGATCGTCGAGGTTGATTCTACTTTGTGACTTGTTTCTAAAAAGGGCTTTTTCTAAACTCCAAGTCAAGCTGAGAATCTTGCAAGGATTTAAGATGTTCGAGTACGGAAGCTTGATTTGTGGATTGTTCTATCGGTAGCTAAGTTACCGAGTTTAATTTTTGCCACAAATTATTTTACGGGTCATCAACTATGATGAGAGTTCGGGTCTCGGTGAATGCGGTATTAATTATTCGTGAAGCCAAATTTCAAAGTTAAAGCTTAGAGAGGGTGATAGTTGTGATTTTTTTTGGATGGTTGTCCTCTCTAGGGGTTTTTACTAATGTGAGTAGGTAAACAAAACGAAGGCTAGTGGAGTAGCGGGTGGATTTTCTTGAGATTTATGGTCACACGATATTGACAAGATGGCTTTTGAAAAATTCTTTTCTAGAAAAAATTTATGTGAAAACTTGAAAGAGAATGACTTAAAAATTAGTTCAACGAGTTTGTTAGATTATTGAAAGCTATAGCTCTATTTTAAGTTATTCGGTGATTTCCTATGTTTTGGGTGAAGATTTCTAAATCCTAAGTTGTACTTAGTTTATCACTTGATTTAGAGGCTGCATCCCCGTAATTGTGTTTTTTGGAAAACAAAAAGTCAACATGATAGTATGATTTTTAAAAATTTTGGTTTTTTTGTGGAGTATTAGGTCTATTGGAAGCTGAGTAGGTCACCGGAGGTGGATTTTTTGTTGTTTTTTAGAGATATGTATTGTTTATGGTCCACCACCGATGGCGAGAAAAATCCAATCTAGGGATGTTTTTTGGGGTTTTCTAAGTTTTTATATACCAGCCTAGTTTGTGAGAGTGTTCTAAACCTAATTCATCACTTAGCTAAGGTGGTGAAGCAAAAAAAGTTTACTCTAAATGACTTTATAGGTTGTTTGTCGATTTTAATTTGAAGGACTAATGAGTTTCTGAGAGTTTTTCTGAAGCATTATGTACTCGGTGGGTCTAACAAGTATTCGCCATTATGTTGGTGGCTTGAGTGGGATAAATTGTAAGATAGTCTTTTTTAAGGAATCTTTGAAATGTTTAGGAAGTCTAATTTTATTTATTACTCGAGTCTACTAGTGATCGCCATTATGTTAGTGTGGTGATGAGGTGGATGATTCACTAGATATTCTTGAATACGAGGTTTTACCTTAGTCCTAAGGTGTACTTAGATTGTCACTAACTCGGAAAAGTCCCATTGTGATCGCCATTATGTTAGTGAGCGGTGGGATAAATCGACAAGATAGTCTTTTTAAGGGATGGTGAAATGTTTAGGAAGTCTAAGTTTGTTTTGTTACTCGAGTCCCAACTTTGTGATCACCATTATGTTAGTGTCCCATGATTTGGAATATTAGCAAACCAAATGATAGACTGACATCAAATAACTGGAGCCCTAGGACCTAGCCTTCCTAGACTCAAGGAGGCTCTCTCTGTTGTGCAAAGGATGTAAACTTGTTTGCTTCTGTATATTAGATTTTGAGCTAGTTATTAATTATGTTTTGGTTTGTTTTAGGTCTTTTGAGGGGCGATCAGATAAATGGATCAAGAAGTTCTTCGGATCAGAGGCGGGCTATGGGGCAGAGGTTGAGGCTGTCTCCAAATGGTGGACAAGGTATTGCTATGGGGCCGATTTGGTCGAGATAAGTGGATTCTTTGGATGTAAGCCCCGAAATGAGATGGACACTAATTTTGTGAGAGACAAGAGGTTTTAAGCATAAATAGTCCAACATGAGAATTCATGTGCTAGGGCTAGCCATTAATCACAATAAATGAAACTCAAGGCGAAGTAGATGCATAAAATAAACAATTAGGTGATACATAGAAGTATAAGACCCTCTAATTTTGGAACAATCACCTTCACACTTTTGGGAAGAAAACAAATAAGACAAAAAAACAACTTAGTTTATGAAGAAAACTCCTAAACATCATATCTTGAGCTATCGGGAACTTTTGAAATAAGAATGCGGAGCATGGAAAAAGGGCAAGATCGAAACAAGACCTCTTTCGCTTAACTAAGACAATCAATACTTCATGAAAGATTTCGGAGATGGAGTTTTGATTAGCTATGAGTAGCGGGGTGTATAAGTAAATCATACTAGACGACATACATAATAACCATTAATGAAGCTGATAAAAAATTCTTAGGGTATGAAAGAGCGATTAAATTCTTTGACATAACCAAGAAAGGTAAAAACATAGAAGTTGTAATAGGTCGGGGAAACTTGAGGTGCACATCTCCAAATCTATTCTTCCTAGCCGACCTACGATGAAAAGAAGCATGAAAACATGTATGATAAACTAAGGAAACATAATAGATAAGACACAATGCCATTCACCAGTACATGGAATCCTACAAACAATCCTCCTCCACCATCCAAGTCAAGAAAGAGATCATCCACTTCATGAGATAAGTATTTCTTCAAAGCTTGTAATGCTATATATTGCTCTATAAAATCAAGTTCGACCTCTTTAGTTACAATGAATTCTCTTGGATTATATGAAGCCAAAGAAAAAACCCTCCTAGAGCATACGAAAGGCCATTGGCCTAATACAAATATACGATTTTTCCTTGGGGCTTTAAAGCCCAGGCACAAAATATCGCTAAAAATATCTATTTAAGCTAATAAAAAGGAAATAAAATTGACTTTTAATCTGCGACATAATTAAAAATAGCTAAACGCACGTTGCATGGTCATATTGACTACTTTTAGCGAAAATTCTACAAGAGCGTATTAGCAGAAAAGAGAAGCCCTGTTTTACGGACAACATTTGGGGACTTCTAATGTTGAAACTAGGACCGTGATATGCTGTCGTTAGAAAGCCCCCGGATGTATAGTTTCTAGAAATACTTGAGGTTTACAAAATAATTCTCGTACGTAAAAGGTGTACTAAGTGAAAAAACCCAGGAAGGGTCATCTACGTATGTGAGGGAGCAGGTGAATTTTGGTGATTTTTTGCCACAGGGACAAAACACCTTCTTTTGATCTGAAAATTTGTGATAATACAAATTTAATACATCCAAAAAAATGATTTTCATGAGCTGAGGATATCTCCTATAGCACACCTTAAGAGGCACCTAGAAAAAAGTATTAATTAGGGCCAAAAAAACACAAAAAAACAAGATCATGTCAAATTTTGTCCAATTTTGTGAAGCAAGCCCATATGGGTTCTTAGAAGCATGCAAGGAAGCTAAAGCCAAGATTTCAAGCTGATATTTCTTTTTCCACTTTTTTCCTTTGGGCGCCTCTTTCGGGTAGTTTTGAGCCTTTCTTGAGCAAGTACGAGTTTTCTTTAGGAAAGTTAGTTCAATTCTTGTAGTGCCAGGTCATCTTCCTTTGTAGACCCAAGTCTTTCTTTTCCTTCTCTAATTTATCCTCCAATGCCCTGTGGCTCTTTCCAAGCCATGATTCATTATCATTTTCTATCTCTTTGGCAAGCAATTGCGTGAGAGGATAAGATCGAGCAAGGTTGCTTCTTCTTGCTTTGTTTCTCCAAAGCTTTCCTAAGACCCATAAGTCCTAGGCCTTTTTCTTCTTGGCTCCTCTTCTTCCTCAATATAACAAATTTTCCATACTCTTCAAGCTTGACTTGTGCTTTGTATGCTTCTCTTTGGTATTTGAATGCTGGGTTTCATAAATTTCCATTTGCCCACTCATTTGTTTATTTTGCATTTGTAGAAAATGTGAGGTCCTTTGACCTTTACAGATCAATTTCTAAGTCCTTGTATTTTGGCTTCTACTGTTTTGCAAAAGTGATTCAAGAATTCTAAACTTCATGTCTACGACATCCTTTATACATTTGTATGACGTCAAAATCCCCTTTTCTTTTTGCGGCTACTCTCCTGTTGTTCAACTTTTTAGCCATACCCTTGCTTTGGATAGACTTCTTGCTCTTGGTATTTTTTGTGATTCAAAATACTCTTCTTAAATAGGTTACCTCTACTTCTTAAGCCTTTTCATTGACATTACTAGTCCTCTTTGGGTGATCTTCTTCTTTATAGATCTGGTGTTTTCCCATGGCCTTTGGTGCTTTTGGAGAATGAATCATGGCCCCTTGCCTAGGAGAGGCAACAAGCACATGTTCTTGTTTGTGTTGAGGAGAAGAGAGAGGAGGTTTTATCTCTAGTACTTGTTCAACTTGATCCTTTATATATTTACCCTCAATCATCACCTTCTTTCACCCTATTCACTATTTTCCTCAACTGTTTTGAGTTTGTTTGAAGTTGTTAGCTTCATCATCTCTTTTTGTTGTTTGGCTGTACTTTTGATTACGTGGACCTACACTTGTTTACCCTCCTTCTTGTCTTAGTTGCTTTGAGGGATGCCTTCATTGCATTTGTCTTCATTGAAATTTGTCTTCATTTTAATTTCATCTTAATCACTCTGGCTTGTTCTCCTTAGACTCTATGTGTGGGCTTCCATCATGATCACTACTTTCTTTAGGAGGCACTTTTTTTCTCTATCCTCACGATTGGTTTCATGACTTTGTTGAGGACTATGGTATTCTTCATCACTATAACCTTGTCTTCCCTTTGCTCTTCATCATCACTACCATGGAGGATCTTCTTTGTTCCCTTGAGGATTTTTCTCTGATCTTTGTCCTCTTGATGGTCACTTTGTTTTTCATCACTTTGCTTTGAACCTCTTCCCTTAACTAGCTGTGGTGCATTTGTCCCCATGCTCATTTTCTTTGCTCTACTTAGGGCTTCTTTTTTTCTTCATCCTTACTACTTTTAGGTATCACTATGTGTTACGAGGTCAAAATACCTCCTCTGTGGCTCGGAGGGAAGACAAATATGGAAGAAGTACAAAGACCTAAATTAAACCTATTTCTACCAGGTAAACGCATATATAGAACGAGAACAAAAGAGCGTTATAACGCAAACGATAAATATATTAGCCGCGTTAGTGGCTGAGAACGCTACGGTACACCGCACGGAAGCGCGTTACCGCATGTTTAAGTTTGAATTGGAAAGGCGCGGAGAAAGATTTGAATCTCGTGGCTTTCCCTCCTGAGGTCGATTGCACAAAACTGCGAAGCACCCGAGTTCATTGGTCATTTGCAAGTGAACTCCAAGGGAAAGCGAAAGCTTATGGAATCGAAGGAAACATCTAAGCCTTTTCAATTTAAACTAGTGGAAAGAGGGCAACAATGGCCTTCTCCCTCTCCTCAGAAAATTTGAAGGCTCTTAATTGGAAGTCAGGGATTGCTCAAAATTTCTTGCATACTTGTGGAATAGAGAATAGTGTGACATTGAAGGCCCGAGAGTCAAAGAAGACTCCTAGAGAGCTTGTTGACGGACTTCTTCACTTGATAGAGAAGAGATTGGGAGGCTGAGGCTTGGTGTAGATGGTTGTAATCCTCCTTCTTTCAAAATCAATAGAACTATGTTCGTTTTGTCCCATTCGATGCTTAATGTTATATTGTTATTTGATATTTGTTTAGTATGATATGAATGGCTCAAATGTGTATAATCTAGGTGTTTATTTTTGATTTAATTGATAGAATACTTGTTATATAAAGGGAAGTTACGCGGGTGCTTGTTGATTGCGGGATTCGGATTTGGAGCGGTGAAGAAGGACTCTTGCTTTCTTTGCGTAGCGCTCTCGAAGGATTCTAAAGCTATCGAAGAAGGTAATTCTCTATTGTATTCCTTCAAGTTATTTCAAGCTAATATGAACATGCTCATACCATCTGTGAAACAGCCTTGACTAATCTTGTTGTATCTGCCTCGGGCAATAACTGAGAGAAGCCTGAGAGGGATATCCCAGCTTCAACCACCCAAATTGGTTGCCCTATAGCAAAGATTGGCGACTCTGACCCAAAATTCCCCATAGTTTTAGGACTATTTTTCGCTATTTCTTCTCTCCTCTGTTACGATATCCTTCGACCATTTTTTGATGCCCGGTAGACATACCAAACGCTTGCAGAGTTCAATCTGTGCTGTCGGCAGGCGAAACTTTCACTGGTTAGCACGACCTATACGGTGTATCAGGTGCGTTATAACGCGATACGAAGCTTAAATACGGTGCGTTATGTGTTGTATTTTCTCACGAACGAGCGTTACCCGGCCAAAAACACATTTGTTCATACATGTTGTGTTTGTTGTGGAGTTTTTGGCCACCGGTACCTTTCACGAGGCAAGATCACTGTGCTTGTCTGCTAAGCATTGATTATTTGTTTCTCTTATTTAGTTAGTGTGCAAAAGAATTTACTTTTTAAAAATTTTTTTTATATTTTTACGCATTTAATTTGAGTTTATTGCGAAAGTTTGGTTCCATGATGTTTGTTAAAAGAGGTAGATAGAAGTACGAATCTTAAAAGTTGAGGGCATGTTATTTACATGTTGGTGCATGGATGATTAGAAAAAACCTCTCATGGCAAAACATTGTTCATTGAAGTTAATATTTAGAGCATGTTTTGCATGGTTTATTGAGTCAAGAGTCTCAACGTTATACCTCATCGTCACATTTCCCCTCCATAGAGACTAATAACAAAGTACACTAAAAACAAGCGATAATAAAATCAATCTAATAACTCTTTTCGAGCTCACACAAACGGTGGATTGGGGCTAGGATCTTGGGTTAGGAAAGTGGAAAACTGCAGATCTCTCAAAACTTGGCTAAGTCATTAACGAGTGAAATCTGCTTGCCCTCACATTATTGGGACCGTTCCTTTACCGAGCCTCGTGGCAGAGACAACACTTGGGTGCACTAGAAGGTAGCCGCCTTCGGCTGCATCCACAGCCAGGTATGTTATATTGGGGTTCCCCTTAAAGGATGTCGAAGCTAGATCGGGGGATCTCGTGTTCTGCCCATACCTCAACCCTGTTGTCCTTGACCATGGACCCCCCGATAGTGTACGTGATTTGAGGGTATCCTTAGTGGCTATACTTTTGGGGACTTTTACAAGGTGGGCGGGATGAGCTATCACGGTACACCGAAGCAGACAGAACCTACTCATCTTCGATCTTTGGAGGTACTGCGTCTTCACAGGTACTTACACCTATACGTACGGGGTTCGGGCGAAACTCTGGAAATAGCAAGTAACTGTATTTCGACCAACCCTCTTGTATGCTATTGTGTTTGGTTCATCACCCGGTGAATGGTAGTACTCGAACGGGGCACCTATCTTGTTTTAACTTCTTTGATTGATTTTAAGAAAGTATTTTCTTTTTTTGTGGTTATTATTGAATCTGTCATTTGAAACATAATACAACACATTTAAAAATTTGTTAAAAATTAAGCAGGTCTTGGTAACATCCCCCGACCCACCTTCGTCTGTCTCGGCAAACGACAAGGTCTACCTCTCTCCCTAGAGGAAAAATTGAACCAGCAGTGAACCGGGCCCCTTCTACGGAAGAAGCAGGTCTCCTGCGACTAATGCGGATTACCACATAGACCATATCGGTAGGAACTCCGGAGGACCCTTTCATAAGGCGTTGGTTAGGACCGAGGTGATAATCAATTCCACCGCGCGAATATATGCAGCCTTCAACACCAACATCTATTTCTCCACCGGTATCCACGAGGTTCGATACCAATGGCAACCATTCACAGTTCGCCATCATCACTCCCAGCAAATTAGTGGGTTCTATGTCATTCTTTGAGTGACGATGGTCACTCTGCACACCTACCCCCGACCCTTTGGTCGGCCCTGGCTGTCGATGGTTGCAGAACCCTTGGCATCTGCTCTCACAGTGACGCATTTGGGGACCACGGTAACTCCTCCCATGAGCATGACTACTTTGGTGCCCTTTAACAACGCGGTTGGAACCTACCGACGAGTTCAAACTTGGCCACTATGCAGGGGCGTTATTCTATCGGTACATGGGTAGCGAAATGTTCTCTTCTATCGTCCTTAGGACAAATGGGACAACCCATTGTAAATACTATCCCCTTAAGTGGTTCAAACATAGGCGTAGGATCTATACGAATTTGTGAAATTATGCAAATACTAGTATGCCTCGGAAACTCTGTTGCATCCATTTGGACTAACGACCCCAACCTCCGTGCAGGTGGGAGGGCACTTTACGGCCCAGGGGCAACCAACCATTGCCCCTCAATACACTATGCCCTATGGACGACAACCGTATGTTCCTACTCCTCCACATGGGGAGTTTTTGTCAAAGTCCCCTTACCCTTGGTAACACGTGGATGGGGGGGGACCCTATGGTCCAAGTAGTCGTATACGCCTTGGTTAGGCTACGAGAAAATCCACAATTTGCCTTTCTTGGCGACTTTGGACATGCAGAGCATCCATAGTACGACAAACGACCCCATCAATCACAACTACGCTTACAGCCTCTACTCTGGCATAAGATTCCTTCGAGATGTCACGAGTTCGACGGGGAAGCATGGAGACGGCTTGACCGCACACATCACTACCTTCCATTTTGTGGTCTATATCCAATTCCATGGTAGATGATAGTGTCCACCTTCGAATGTTTTCCCGCACCCATACAGACGTCTTGCTTGAGTGGTACATTGAATTGCCACGCCATCCGTTTGAGCGCTTTCGCAGCAGGTTCTTAAAGAACTTTCAACTACCAATTAGAGTGAGCAGAAGCCTGGTGTTAACATCCACTTGTAAAGACACCGCCACCCATCTCCGACCATATTCATGAATGGAGACGTAGGAGGAGGCTTGTCAAAGCGCCAATACCGGACCATCTCTTGGCCAATTGGTTTGCAAGTCTCTTTTACCCATATCTCTAAAGACATTGCTTCCACAGTGCGGTGACGGAAGATCAATGTATTCGTCGTCTTGACACACAGATTTAATCTATTCACAATGCCGTCGCTTTACGATCTGCTCCCATGCCCCCGGTAACCCAAACCCTGCGGCTGCCCAAAACGGGCTCATGCGGGTGGTCTCGTTGGCGCGATCTCTGGTGTAGCCACCAATCGATCTCGGGGGCAAACCTCCCGGCCATCTCGGCCCTTGCCATTGAGAGTAAATTCGGTGCAAACCTAAAAAACCAAACGGGAAAAAATAGGAAGAATAAGAAGAAAAAACGTCTTCTTCGGAAGAGCGATCGAATAATCGGAATAACTCTAATCGGAAAAATGCGCACAATGAAAAAGGAAAGGATAAACCCATGAGATTTCCTTGTAAAATGCGTAACGGACCACTTCGACATACAAATGTCCTCTGATTTATGAGGTACGCGATTTTATTGCTAACTAAATTCTGGGAGAACACCGTTCTTCACAATCCTTTCCCCAATCAACGACAACATCAACAAGTTTGACAACCCGCCACCAACCCATCAACGGGGCAATGGTGGTTCGAATCCTTTCGGTGAAGGACCATCTACCATTTGTAGCATCGAGAGTATTGACCTTCAAACTCGCGCCAAGCATGGAACTCCTACCATAGATGTGGGAACCTAGAACTAGTTCCAATCCGCCGCCTGTGATTTGCATATCGAAGGCCTCTCTTGTTGAACACATGGTGCGTCCCCCCAAAGGGACACTTGACGAACGACTCATAATACCTCTTGCCCATTACACAGCCAAAACTACAATGTTATGGGAATTTAGCGCGGTGCCGAAAAAACCGACTATGTCTGCCGAGTTGAAGTATTACAAACATCCCGACACAAAGGAAAGCCTTGCTTTCGGCCATTGGTGGAATAGATCCCGAGTTCCATGCTAGCGATCTTTGATATGGAAGAGCTAAACCTGTACCTCTCGCATCAACTCGCATTCCCGGTGCGGGTTGTCGAAAGGAACCCATCCATCACACTTTCATAGTAGTCGCCGACTTTGCGTTATGTCACAAGCTTCTTTGGTGAATTTGAGTTCTCCTACTCTAACCCATGTCGAATTCATACCGCTTTTGATGACACACGTTTCCCTACCCCGAGATATCTTGTAGCTTTCCCATCCTCTTTGGTGGAAAACGGTAAACGTGGATGTTGAAGTCACAGAAGCGTCATCTCGACTATAATCTATTGCTCGGTCGCAGTTGGTCTTACGCTATGACATCGCCGTGTCTTCGGTCTGACCTCATCTATTTCCATTGGATGGAAAATAGTCCTGCAGTCGATCACCTATCATACTGCCCACGATTATTCCACTTTACCAAGTAGCTAATGCCCTTAATAAGTGTCCACGACTCTTGCGTCGGTATCGGTACCCGGTCTTCTGAAGGCATCTTCCCCTGCGTTGTTTTCCTCTGCAACGCCTCGGTCCCAAACACGGTTTGCAATGATATCCACCTTTCGGATGGCTCTATCGACCCATGGATCATTTCGGCGCCTTGGGATAGCAGTTCCTAGAGATCGAGATGCCGCTTTCGCCGGTTGAGTTGGCTTACCAAGCCATCCAAGTCGCCTCCCCGAACCCTCCTTTGATATGGTGTCGACCACGGGTACGACCCTCTCTCCCATCACGGTTCTCTCTAAGGATCTCCTCAATGAAGTCGGCCTACGAGACGAAGCTGTCGAAGATCATGTCATTAAACGACCTTGGGGAGAGTTCACCATCGACGCTTTGACAATTGATTCGACGATAAAAAACGAAATCCCGTCTTTTTGACCAACTTTGAGATAGTTCCCTCCTCTTATACGGCTGTCCACACTATCGATTTAGAGGAACATGGGTAATCTTTCCAAGACTCTACTCATCGATATCTCGGTCAAAACGGGTATTGTGGAAAAATATTCGATTGGGCCACATTTAACGATCACAGGAAATTATTAGCCCTTCATCTCTTTTAAAGAATTCCGTGATGTCTTTTTCTTGGTCTTATGACGAAATGCCCGACATAGATCCTTCTGTCGAACCGCCAATCCGAACTTATGACAATGCTAAACCTGCTCCGACAGCGACTTCCGGACCTATCCACTGCTGCCTTAAAACGATAGCCATTAAGGTGGTAGAAAAAACTTTTTAAACGGCTTCATTTACCCACGTTCCTTAACTAAATGGGTTTTGTCCGGTTCCCGTTGATAAAAAACAAAGACGCACTATTCGAGTTTGCGTCAATTGTAACAGTACGAACACCGCTTGTCAAAAAGAAACTATCCTCGCCGTTCATTGATCGAAAATTCTGACGATTGTGCGGATGCGAATCTTTTTCCTTCATGGATGGATTCTCGGAGATACAGCAGTTGCCATAAAGAACGACCGACATAAACTTCTTTCATCTTGTCCTTGGGGCATCTTTGCGTATAAAAAGCTCCCCATTCGGCTTTGAAGAATCTTTGGGCTTGACTTTTCAACAGGCTACGGACTATGATTTTTTTCATGACATTCGACATATTGTACAAGCATGCTGGATGACCTCCGGCTCATTCAAGCGGCAAGATTTTTGGCTCATTTAAGAGAAATTTTTGCTAGGTGCGGGTTCCTGCAATATACGCTTGAATCCTCATAAATGCGTATTTATGGTCGAGTCGGACGATTGTTAGGGTTCATTGTTTCCAAGCACGGAATTGAGGTTGATCCCGATAAAAGGTAAAAGCAATTATTGAATTTTTGGCTGCAATCCAAATATTGACTCCAAAGCTTGCGAGGGAAGGAAAAATTTTTTGCGTCGTTTCATCGTTAGCTTGTGCCGAGATGACGAAAGGGTTCATGCGATTGATGAATAAAGAACCATATACTTGTGGGATGACCAAGCTCAATGGTCATTTGATGCTTTAAAACATGCACTTGTTTGTTTACTCCTTAGTGCCCCCGTTATTCACGCGACTTTCTCCTTTATACGGCGGCATGCTACTACATCCTCACTTGGAATGGTTTTGGTTAAGTACACGATGACGACGACGAACATGTGTTCCTGTTTATCTAAAGGTCTCATTGGACTTTGGAATTACGTTATTCACATGTGGAGAAACTCTCTCTACGGCGGTAGTTTTCACCGTCACCGGCTCGACATTATATTCTTTTAACGACAGGACTACGGTGATTGCTTTGGAGAATCCCATGCGATATATCATCTGAACAAATTATTGGAGGGAAATATTCCAAATGGATCGTCATCCTCCAACAATTTGATTTGGTGTTCATATTTGCCAAGCAAAAAATCACGGTCTTCGCCAGTGCCTCGGACCTTCAGAATCGGCCCGGTGAGAGGTAGCTCGCAGTCCATTCACACAGTGAATCGCTCTACTTGGTCGACTCTTCGGACACGATGTGGAGACATCTTAGTCTACCTACAAACTCCAATGCTTC
Source organism: Pinus albicaulis (assembly GCA_034641835.2). NCBI lineage: Eukaryota > Viridiplantae > Streptophyta > Pinopsida > Pinales > Pinaceae > Pinus > Pinus albicaulis. Next base: position 1,579,291,169 of record CM076579.1, read on the forward strand.
GCGCTTGACTCTCACACATTCGATGACCGTCGTCGTATCCGCCACCAAGCAAGGCACTACCTCATGCTAAACGATACCACTATATCATCGTGGTGTTGATACTATTCTCCGACGTTGTCTCACTATCGATAGGCGAACGTTTGAATAGCGCCATGCGAAGGCATGTGGTGGTCATCTTTCGGGCATAGCTACTGCAAAAAATCTTGCTTGTGTGAATTCTTTGGTGGCCCACTTTCTTAAAGATTGCATTGCGGCAGTCCAAGAAATTCCATCCATGTCGAATTTTCACAAAGAAAATGCGCGCACATCTGCCCCCCTTCACCCGATTTATCTCCATCGGTCCTTTCGCTAAATGGAAATTGACTTCGTCACTGCCAATCTAACCGGAAAACGGACACAACTACATCATGGTTGCGGTCGATTATTTTACGGAAATGGTAGAAACCCCTTCCCACTTTTAAGACGATGGCGAAACACCGCTCTCTTCTTTGTTTAATCGAGGTTATCGTCGGTTCCGCGTACCCCTATCGATTGTCCATGAGATCATGGATCTCATTTTCAAAATCATATGATGACGGAATTAACATCCATGCTAGGTTTCCAGTACAGATCCCAATCCTTGACCAACCATCCTCAAGCTAATGGTCAAGTAGAAAATGGTAAATGGCGTTCTCAAAACCATGATTCGTCGATTGATAGAAACCCTTAAAACCACATGGCATCGAAAGTTATGATAACGTTATGGGCATACCGAACGTCGGTAAAAAGCGCCACGAACTTCACACCTTTCAACTTGCTTTAGAAGCTGGAGAGTAGGTACTTTCGATTAGTGTGAAAATCATCGCTTAAACTAGCGGTTGAACTCTGCCGCTGCAGCCACGAGCGCTTACTCTCGCTCGATCATTTGGACGAAACTCGTCGAGATGCTACACTGGCACTCGAAGCTCACCAGTGACAGAGTTAAAGCTCAATACGACAAATCTGTCAAGCCTTGTTCTTTCAAGAGAGGGCGATCTTGTTCTACTTTATGATCAAAAACACGACCTCTTGGGCGAGCTCGATCGACCCCTTGTGGCTCGGTCCTTACATTGTTACTAAATCCCTCTCAAGGAGCTTACAAACTACGGGACGCCAATGGAATTCCACTCGAGGAGCCACATGGTCTATCTGAAGAAGTATTTTGCCTGGTTTCACACTAGGCATATGCTTTAGCAATTTTATGTATATAAGTTTGCCTATTTTTATTTTGATTCTTGCGGATTATTTGTTGTTTGGTTTTTCGTGTTTTTCTCCTGTAATCTTTTTCTTTCACCCTGATGTCATCACATTCGTTATCATACGTCGGGTATGCGAACGGTGCTAGTCGTCACACTAGACACATTGCTTCAGCCTTGGGTTCTCTATACGCACGAGTCGGTTCTTCTTGGTTACGAGGATCTTCACAGGTAACGCCACCAACAATGTGGCCGAGTACATGTCGATGATCGACTCCTCACCCAGGCGAGCATCTCGTGACATCTCCGTTGGTGGTCAAGTTAGATTCCCAACTCATCATTGTCGACTAAGTAATCATTACCACGTCATACCATTATTATTGTTACGTTATTTTTTACGAGTGCGACTTTTAAACGTCATTCAAACAATCACATTTTATCATGTTCTAGAAATTTAATGCATTAGGCGATTCTTTGGAAAATTATGTGTTAGATTGGCATTTGTCACATTTATTGTAAAAAATTTACTCATGAGTACATATATTTTTATCATCAAAAAATGCATAAAAATTTAAAAACACAAAATCACCAAAAAATAAATAAATATATATATATATATAGATATATGTCGTGTCCGATTACACGATGAAGCTTGTCAAAAAAAGAAAGAAAAAATCTCCCAAAACTTGGGGTGTTTTACAAAATTTGGCTACGCTAATGTGCTACGACACTAATACATCTGCTCCAAACGACTAAACACGATGCTCATAATAGCATACAAGCCTCTGTACATCTCCTCGGAAAGACCGGTATCTCTACGCGCACACCCGATGTGCCGGCTATACGAACGGCGGAACCTCCCGCGCAAGACGGTGGTATGCCCATACTCCCGACCCTCCGAGTTCTGGAGAGTTCGTAAAATACGGTGTCATCGTCGTCGCCGGCTTAGCCTCCTCTCTGGGTGCGCCGGCCGTGGTGCGTGCAATCCCCGCCGTGCATAGCGAGGCCCCGAGGCCCCAGGCGGACGGGTGCCACATACGTGTCAAGTAAGCAAAAGTTTCTGTGTCAAAACTTCATTTTCACCCCTTTTCAACATTTGCATAAACATTCAAAAAAGCTAAAAAGCAAAAAACTTCTTTGAAAACAAACGATCATTTTTTTTCTTTCGCCAGACTTCTTGGTGCCAGAGCGGACAACTCGGGATCGCACCGTGAAGTTCGTCACACGCCAGGGATAATCTCAATCATGATGCGAGAGTCACGACCAATCCGTCCTCATCGAAACGATGACGGACGGGACCCTCTCCCCGGTCCGGTGAAACAAAGTATTGCCAAGGCTTTGCCTCGGCTCGCGTGGACAATAGCGCGGCGGGGTCTGGGCCTCATCGGTGATGTCTGCTCCAGTATGAAAGAAACAATCGGTGTTCCGTGCCAAATTCTCTTTGAGTACGGATCTTGCATACGGTAAGCTGCTCGGACCGACGGACTACACCGTCACACCGATCGGCGAGCTGCATACAATCCAAGGCTAGGAGCATCCCAGGGCTCGGCCAGCCACATCTTTGACTCTTGGCACTGCCAAGTGAACAATCATCCATAGAATAGACCGAGGTCTCAAAGTCACACGTGCGATAGGTATCCGGTTACTCACGACACCCAGGTGCCACGTATGCGATGCGCATGGATCCGTCGGTAGTGGAACGAGGTCGGATCTGAACCCCGTCAAGTTGAGCCCCTGCGCCCCACGACATGACAAGCGGGTCGAAAAGTAAACATCATCTTTTTTGATCGGCGAGCTCGTTATACCAATTTGAGCATGATGCCGTTCGTCCCCTTTCTTTGGATCGGCCACCTACGGAGGTCTCTTGACCCCTCATCGGTTCTAAACGGGCATACTTAAGCAATACGCACCTCCGGAGAGCCATTAAACTTGCCCTTGCTCCGTCACCATCTCTCGTTCTTCTAGCTCCATGCTCTCTCTCTGCTTGAGATATAAAGTTAACGGTGAACACACAAAATGAAGAAACATTTCGAACCGATTAAAATTTGCTGGACCACTTCAAAAATGAAAAAAAATTGAATTGCTAGAAAAGCATGTTGCGCCTAACGCAGGTCACTAATACAAAAAGAGAGCGTTCTAACGCTTACATCCCTCACGGGTTTGCGTTTAACGCGGATGTTGTACTCATTTCGCGTTAGCGCGAATATTTTTCTAGGGCCTCAAAATTTCCCTAATTTTGAACCGGTAAAAACTAAAAAATTGGCAATTAAATGATAACGGGGGGTTCCTGACTCTTGCACGGATCTCGCGGAATGAAAGCGTTGCCCGATCGTAGTAATCACGGTAAAGTTTTCACCTTTTCCCTCCCGGAAGCTTCTTCACGGCACTCGAAAACGGTGAAAATGAATGTCTTCGACCTTCATGCAGAGCTAATTACAGGGCATAGCTCTCTTAAGTCGGTCGGCAAAGTCGTGATTCCTCGACACACATGTCATGACTCTTGAGATTTAGTACGATGATTCTAATAAGGGATCGAATTTGTGACGAGACACACACTCATGTTTATCGAGCGTTCTTTTTATGGTATTTTTCTTGCTCGTTAATCCGAAAAACCTCGAGTTCTCTTCTTCGGACTCGTTAAACTTACACGAAGTTGGCATCGAGTGTTCTTTTTTGGTATTTCTTGCTAGATTAGTCCCGAAAAAACCTAGAGTTTTCTTCTTCGAGGAGCTCGTAAAAAACTGTAAAATCTTGAGCATTCTTCTTACGAATATTTTTCTCGCTCATAAAACAAGAAAAAAATCCCGAGAGTCACCTTTGTCGGGCTCGTTAAACTATTGAGACAAAGAACAAGGAGCCATTCTTTTCCTCTTTTTCAAATCTCTTTAAACGAAAAAATTATGTCGAGTTTTCTCGCGTGAATCGTTAAAATTTCCACGGAGGTACGAGAGTTTTCTTTGTTGGACTCGTTAAATTTCACAAAAATATTGAGTTGCTTAGTCTCCTCGTACTCATAAAAAAATGAGCGGACGTCCATTGAACATAGATTTCTCCACTTTTAAGTTCAATGGACTAGCGGAAAATGAAGCATTTCGGGCTTACTATTACCCCTTTTCCGTGCTCGGTTATCAAGACATATTAAAGGTACCCAGTGGAGCCGTCTTTTACGACATTTTTCGGACTCCTAAACATGAAAAATTCCGCAAGGTTTCTTGTACGGACTCGTTAAACCTAATCGGGAGCTGGTATGGAGTTATCTTTTATGACATTTTTTGAGACTCTAAACACTTAGAAAAAAAATTCTTAGGGTTGCTCATGCGGACTCGTTAAGCCTAATCGAGATGGGGCACGGAGGTTGTCTTTCACAACATTTTTTCAAACTCTCTAAACATGAAAAATTCACCGAGTTTACTAAATGCAGACTCGTTAAACTTAATCGGACGGGGAAAAAATTTGGACAAGATGGATATTACCTACTGTTACATTTTTCAAGGTCGATTTAGTGACAAAATTCTTAAACATGGCACTTCCCAGCGGAAAACTCTTTCGCCGATTAGCCGAACCCCTACCATATGAGAGTATTAGCCTTCATTTCCCGGTGTCCACCGCACCCGGTAAAATCCTAACACACTCTTTGGTGTTCAACTTCGCATTCAGCCCACCCCCTGGTACTGCTAGAGTGCCTTCTATTGTTCGACGGATCTCGCTATCTCTCTACACTCACCATTATCAACCAAACCGTTCATTATACTGATGACATTTTTCGTCTCGCGTTCCCCATTTACTCTTCCTTATCTCAAATCATAAACAAAATCGGTTGGTTTCCGTTTCGTGTTGGTGATGTAGGACGCTCGGTGCCTACACTCTCAACGGATCACTTCTATCGACTTCAACACCTTATCTGGGAAGTTGATCCGAAACATCGATGCCAGGATACTTGCGGACATCGGTGGCGAGGGTAGTCTTGTGTTTGATCAAGGGTCTTCATCATTGGCTCTTGGTCGAATGATTCTACGAGTGTTAGACTTCAACTCCTTTTATTCACCTCGCTGTAGATTGTCCCCAGGCATCTTAGGGACCATCATCATTATCGGTGGCCACCTTCGCGTACGGTACTTAGTTTTCATTGTGTGTTGTGTCAGACGATTTCTCACATGTTAAACGACAACTCCCTCATTCCGCTGTTGAGAAATGTCTTGGAAGTTTAAGTGAATCGGCCCATTCGAACCTTGGGGCAAGGCTACACCATTAAAGTTGTGTTCCCTTCCCCAAGATGCGATATTGTTTATGAAACTGACTTCTTGTTTGATCCTATTATAATGAGACACTTCCACATTGTGCCTATTGGTGGATGAATTCTTCATATCTCTATTCTAGAGAAATCATGTTGTTTTAAAGCTACGAGCATAGGACATGCTGACTCTTAATAAATACTATATTTTCGACATATGTTGTTATTTCGAGGTTTTCCTATCGATCTTTCAATCTCTCTCTCTCTACAAATTATAAAGTATTTCGGCCATCGTCTACGAGTCTCGACCTCACACTTTAGGGGGCATGTGACACGGGTCAAAATGCCTCCTCATCGGCTCGAGAGGGGAAGACAAATATGGAAAAGTACAAAGACCTAAATTAAACCTATTTACACGCCGAGGTAACGCATATATAGAACGAGAATAAGAGAGCGTTATAACGCGCGAGCGAAAATATATTAGCCGCGTTAGTGGCTAGGGAAATGCTCTGCCCCCACCTTTGAGCGCGTTACCGTGTTTTAAGTTTGAATTGGGAAAAGAGCGCGCGGAGAAAGATTTGAATCTCCAGGCTTTCCTCACAAAGGAAGTCGATGCCTGGCTGCCAGAAGCACCGGTTCATTATTGGTCATTGCTGCACAGAAGGCGAACTCCAAGAGAGAAAAAGCATGAGATCAAGGAAACATCTAAGCCTTTTCCATTCCAAACTGATGGAAAGAGAAGAACGACAATGGCCTTCTCCCTCTCCCACATAAGAAGGAGAGTGAAGGCTCTTGGAGGTCGAAGGATTGCTCAAAAGTTCTTGCATGCTAATGAATAGAGAATAATTATTGTGACATTGTGAAGGCCAAGAGTCAAAGAGGCTCTAGAGAGCTTGTTGGCTTGGACTTATTCACTTAGAAATGAAAGAGATTGGGGGGCGGGGAGGGCTTGGTACAATGAGTAGTTTGTAATCCTCACTTCTTTCAAAAAATACGATAGAACTATATTCGTTTTTCCATTCGATGCTTAATGTTATATTTTTGTTTCAATATTTGTTTAGTATGATATGAATGGCTCGGATGTGTATAATCTAGGTGTTTATTATGATTTAATTGATAGAATACTTGTTATATGGAAATTCTGTGAGTGCTTTGGTGATTGCGGGATTAGTTACAAACCAGTGAAAGGACTCTTGCTATTTAAGTAAGCGCTCTCCAAAGTTATAAAGCTGTCAAGAAGGTAATTCTCTATTGTATTCCTTCAAGTTATTTCAAGCTAATATGAACATGCTCATACCATCTTTGTGGAAAAACATAGCTAATCGACATGCACTTTCCGGGCAAAAAAACCTGAGAGGGATATATGAAAACCAACCACCCAGCCGATTTTACCCCTATAGCATATGTTCCTCATCACCACTAACCTCATGCTTGCTTTCCATGGGCCCCTGCTCTTTTACTATCAATCATAGGAGAAGTCTTGCTTTTGAGGAGTATTTTGACTTGATGAAGGAGGGAGCATAGTGAGTGGAGGGTGAGGAGGATATATGATATGGGCCATGAGATGAAGAGGTATTGAAAATGCGGATGAAAATGAAAGTCTCCCAAGACACTCCTTTCTTTTCAGAATGGTGAAAAGATGATGATTTTGATGAGAGAATGATGAAAAAGACTGGCTTTTTCTTTGACGGTCTTTTGAACAAGGGAGGACATCTTGTCTATGCTGCCGAGCAAGAAAAGGGAGATTTAGTAGGCCCGAGTCCTTGTGAAATGCATGAGAAGCCACGATGTGCTAGGAATAAAATCGGGAATATCTTCCTTCACACGTGAAATACTTCAAGATAACTCTCATGAGGGGGCTTATAAGTTTGCCTCCAAAAAGTGAAAAAAGGGAATATAGCTTGTAAGCATCCCCAATAATATAGTTTTAGGAAGGGTTTATAGTGATTTATATCCCGGTATGCTTGTTTGAACCACTTTTCTCTATATGGGGGATCTTAGTTGCTTTGGAGACAACCCTGAGAGTGGAGTTTGAAGTCCAAGCTTGCTAGGTAGACATGTTTTCCATGAAGCCTCGGGAAGCGAAGACAACTATGTTAAGGAGGAATGTTGTGTTGTCATGAGGTCAAAAGTCAAGGCGGCGTACCTCATAAGTTGAAAAGGACCAAAGGAGTCATTTGTTTTTACGATTTATGTGACTCAAATATTTGTAGAAATCATCTTCTTGACTTTCTTTGGAGGCTGGAATTTTTTTAGGCTTTCACCCTCTTACCAACACAGTTCTTTAAAATAAACTAAACAAATAGAACTCTTCTTTCATGTTGTTTTTCTCTTTTAAAAACTATGTTTGGCTTTTTTAATAACTTGGTCTTTCAGTAATAATCCCTTTCTCAAAAAACTAGGTTTTGCTCCTTACTCGACAAACATACCTTTGCAACCGGAACAATAAGCCCTTTCTCTCCAATCTGTTGTCTTGTTGTCTCTTTAGTAACCATGGTTTTTTTAAGAACCATTGTTTTTTCCTTCATTGGTGTCTTTTCTAAACAAAATCGATTCTTAAAACCTTTCAAACTCAAAAACCTATGTGAAAAGCCGGTAAATACCTCTTAAAAATGTGTTGTGCATTTTTGGAGATAAATTTACTTTGAAAAAAATCTGATTTGTTGGTAAGTTGGAGGAGTATTTTTGAGTGGTCTTATGCTCCTTGTGCACGGGCGCGTACTTTACCTGTTGGTGTTTCGGGTTGGTCGTGGGCGCACTGCGAACCAACTGAGGTGGCGCATATCATAGGCGCGTGCCCGATGCTACGGGCGCATCGCGTCGCGTGTGAAAACACGTTGTAAAGACTCTACGGGCATCACCCCACTAACCCAAAAAGCCGTGTCACGTCCTAAAAACTCTTGCCAAATGCTTGCCCGGGGGGTTGAAAGGAGCATTCTTCTTATCTAGGTCACTCTTCTTATCAACGATGAAGTCGTTCCCCACTCAGAAACATTCTTCCTTCCTGAAAAGCCTTTGAACCAATACAGTGCCATCTTCTTATTTATGAAGGAGGCTTCTTGAAAACTTAGGGATTTTTCCTTCGCCTAAAGACACTATAAGCACAAAAGTTTTCTTTCATCCTTGCTACCATTGAAAACTTTCTTTGGACCGGTTTTATGTGGGCCCTTTGCTTATCATGAGAAGGAGGAAAATTTTGACAAAGCATGTAGAACTTATTTGACCTCTATTAACCAAGCAGAAAAATGTCCACGAACGAACTTTTTGTGGCTCTTAGACAAACTATTCTTATCATTCAAAAGAGATCATGTGCTTGTCATTCGAGGGGGATTTCTTCCATTTGTGAGGAGTGCGCTTTCTACTCTGAAGAGTCTTTGATACGTCGGTGTTAACCTTTGAGAAAGGCTACTGTTCCAAATCTAGGCCCTTTAGTGTGCCTTTACGCTCTGCCTATCTTTTGATGAAAGCATATAAAATTTGCAAACTCACTTGTTATCTTTGTTTACCCTTTACTCATCATTTGGAGGAGTATTTTGATAAACTAAATAGCTTTGTCTAAATGAAGGGTGCCTCTTTTATGTAAATCACTGTGTGAATTCCTCTTTTCTATCGATTGTAAGAAGTACTTTTTAAACGAGCTTTATGTACCTTCTTTTACCATTTATATGAGGTTGCTTTAATCAAAATTATAGCCTTAGTTTGTCGGTGAAAGGCACTCTTTCAAACACACTATCTCTCAAGCGCAATTCTTGAAATTTTTTTCCAAGCATTGTCAATATTTGATGAATTTTAACCCTACCTTATTTCAAGGAGAGATCCTCTTAAACATAGAAACTTCATCCCATCTAAACCTTTGTGCTTTTTTGTGTAATATATGTCTTTTCTTTGTACTATATTATTGTAGAAGTTTCCTTTACGGAAATAAATAATGCGGTTCGTACATTGAGAATTACTCACATGACTAGACATATTTAGAAAGAAATTTTCCCATGTTGTGTTTTTCTAGGGTAGTGAGAGTGTATGTATTGCCTTTCAAAGTTTAGTTCATGATATATAAGGTATAAGCAAGCTGACCTTCTTATATTCTCATCTAGTTTCCTAACTTGCTTTGAAGCTCTCCTTGCTAGAAGACTACCATTGCTTGGTTATTAAGTGATTTGTAGGATTGGCCATAATCTACCTTTCCTCGACTTCCATAGTAAACTTGACACGGCATGAAACTTTCTCTGAGGTGCTCTTTTTCTCACCTCTGCTTAGTCTCATCAGTCGTACATCCTACATTTTGAATTTTGGAGGGCTTCTTTGATGTTTCATGAGGATCATGCAGTCTAATCATATTTCTTTTAGACAGGCTCTCCTCTTTTCTGATTTGAACATTCCTAAGCCTTACTAGAAACAAAACAAAGTCACCTCTTTGATGGTGCGTGACCTAGGGATAGACAAGGGCTTTTTTGGCAAATAAAAAGACATGATGGTTGTTGATATTGAAAGCCGAGGTTTTGGCTCAAAACGGTCTTGCCGAGAATTTTCCTAAAAACACCACCAACTAGACCAACATACTTTGTCATGGATTTTGAATGGCTTCTTGGAGGCAGGTAGGTATCACATGACAAAGTGATCGATCGAAGAGGGGTAGACACTTTGTTAAATGTTGGATGATGAGTTGAGGATTTTGATGGTAAGAGACAAACTTATGTGACTATAGACATGGAGGCTTTTCTAAATTGTGATAGGTAGGGAAACTAAAGGGTTTTTCTCATTATATGGAGAGAGGCTGAAGGAGGAGGGTAGGAAAACAAAGAGGAATTTGTTTGAGGCGTTTTCTATATGACAATTTGAAAGATTTATATTAGCTTCTAGAAAACTCGGCCAAGGAATCTAGTCATAAAACGATTCATCATTGAGTAACGGTGGCTCCATTTGGGGAGGTAGCTCCCTTTCGAGTTGTCCCGAGGTACGGATCTCTAGCTTGTGAAGACCCGGTGCCTTGTAAAATTTGGCCGAGAAATTTCCCTCTTTCTTGATGCTATTTCTAAAAATTTACGGCCACGATTGGCATCAACCTCATCTCTACCTACCTGACTATATCTCCTAACATCTTTAGGTGCACTTGGACTAGCAACCCTTTGACATGATATGTTTTTGAAAAAAAGGAAAACTATCTAATTATACACTTATATCATTCGGGAGTTCATATTAAGCATTGAACCACTTTGGTCTCTACCCTGTGCTATATAAATTTGTCAAAGATTAAAAATTTGTTTAATGATTTCATTCACTAAACTAAAGTGAAATTGAAAAATGACCAAATCGGATTAGACGGTCGATTTGTCATGCATTTGTGGCATGAAAGACAAAATTTTGCACCTGAAATATTATTATTTTGACACAAAAATGAGATTTAGAAAAATCGGGGCTAGGATACATACTTTGTTTTTTCATCCTTGTTTTCCTCTTTGGTTCTATTTTGAGCGTGGCTGGAGACAGTATCGTTTCCTAATCTACTTTCATTGATAAGTCAAGCTTACACAATTTGACTATCACTTCTTTTACTAACTTATGGTAATCAATTTAAAACAAGTCCGATTGTAGTTAGGCTGAATAACTAAACAATATATCTTTTGGGCACTAATAGTGGCATTTTAGACTTGCAAGTTTAGCATGACTATTTTTTGAACATGGGGCTTTTACTTTATTTTTGAAACTACCACATTTTCTTCTTTTCTCTTGTTTTTGTATTTTACTGTTTTGATTTATTTCTTCGAAACAATGATATGTAAAATATGAGTGAAAATTTTAAAAGCCCAAGCTCTTGACAAAAGTAATGTTTTAGTGTCTTGCCATTACATGACCTCCAAAGTCTCAATTCCATCGAGTTCTTGCAAAGAAAAAAGCATTGTTTCCATAGCGATAATGAAAGGCCCTTTCATAAGTTTCAAACTTACCATGTTTTTCTTTATCTTCTCTTCACGGAATCCCATTTTAATGCTTATCACATTGAGTCTGCGTAACAAGAAAGATTAGCGAAGTCTAGATCACAGAGTTAACATCATTTCAACCTTTGGGATTCTAGGATCTAGCCCTCACGAATCCGGAGAGGGATCTCTCCAATATGTACAAAGATGGATATTGTCTTTGAAGTTTAGGGTGATGATATTAGGCTAGTTATGAAGGCAGCTTTGTTTGGTTTCTCGAGATGGTTGAACATAGTTCTTTGTGCGGGAACGAAATCTTTATATGCAAATAGGTTCAAAGGTGAGAAGTTGCAAGTGAACAAAATAAACTTTGATTCCTAAAGAAAGGAATGATGGCAAGTTTTCAATCCATTGGGCTATGGAGTCATAAGAAAATTTGAAATTGAAACAACCGATTCGAAGTAATCTATGAGGAAAGTCATCTAGGCCTAAGGATCTCTTTGAAGGTTGATTTAGCATGGAATGGGGTGATACAAAAGAAAGGAGATTGCGGATGCGGAGACAAAGAACGCGGAATCACGGTAAGTACTTTGAAACTAGCCGACCCCGACCGGGCACTTAAGGAAAACATAGAAGCAAACTAGGATGCGGTAAGTACTTTGGGCTTCTTCGACCTTTGATACCGCCTGACAGAACACAAATTAAAAACAAAGGGGAAACTTGAAGGCAACCTTTGGAGCGAGGAGACTAGCGAAGCGGGGGCTCACCTTTCTCCTCATCTTAGTTCTCCTTGCTTAGTTGCTTCCAGACAATCACAAGATAACCTGTGAGAATGGCCCAAGATACGATAAGTACTTGAGCAGAGTCGACTTTTGACACATCCTAAGGGAAACGGGACAAATAGTTGAGCAAACAAAGAAAGGGACTCGGGGCTAACCTTTGATTTCCTCAATTCATTCCTCACACAACATATATGAAAGTAACATTTTAAAAATAACATTCGGCGATGACGAAAAAGATGAGGGAAGCACTTGACATCTACTGATAACCCAAAATTTGAATTAAATCATTTCTAAATAACACAATAAGAAGAAAACATTGGGATAAAGATTTTTCAGCGAGTCAACTGGTATAAATAAAACTCTAACAACATTTAAAGAAAGCTGACTGTTTTATAGTCAGAAATACCTTAATTGAAAACAGAAATAAAATGACAAGTTACGGTGAGAATAACATCACCATCAACATAGACCGGGATCATAAATCAGCTTGTATTGATTGCTTCAAACCGGTTACAATCTTGAGTCAATAACATTTTTAATTCACCTCTCCTTTACAACCTAATCTATAAATTTACAGCCAGGCTCAGAGCCCATCGAAACCACTATTTACGGTCAAAGTTTTCCACTCGAAGCTTGACTACGAGCGCTTCAGCAATTATATTGACAGCCAACTAATCCAGCCCCTCACTCATCTTCTTAAGGAGTATATAGAAGATGAGGAGGTGAGATACGATAAAAAGATCTCTCAAATACAATTAATGCAAAATTAATGTCTTCACGACCCCAGAAGTGAAGATTCAGATGAAAATTCTCACCAGGGTGTTACATTGCATTAATGTGTTTATACTTAAATGTAAGCTCGAAGAGATTTTTTTGACCTTTGAGACTCTCTTGCCACAATTAGGGCTATTACGCAAATATTACGGAATAAAATACGGTGCATAAATAACTTCTTGGTTGTTAGAGCATAGTATACGATCTTGTTCAATAAATTCGGCCTCGGCGGTCGTTACGAGGCAATAGGTGGCAGCATGGTGGTTGAGGAATCAGTCGCCTCAGTATGGCGGTGTGAGCGATACGTACGATGAACACTTTTAGGTTTTGCTTTAATCGTGTTACGGCCATAGAAGTTAGGCTTTTGATAACCGTCTTAGTCGTAATCATGATTTGTTCATAAAACAGCTGCTTTCTGGTTCATTACATCTTCAAAACACGATACTCTTTCTCGCTCGTGTCGATGGCATTCTTCGAGCTTCTGAGGATCTTGTGACAACCAAAGCTCACATGAAACTTTGTTGATATCATGGTTCTTCTCGTATGATCGATTCCCTGGATAAATCGGAAGGATGGGGTACGTCACCCTCATCCTTTAGATTTCATAGAATACGAAAGAAAAAAACCTTAAAAACACCGCCAAAAAAACAAGAAAAAATAGAGGAAATCCTGCGTTATGGATAGGCATGAAATCGTGCGGAAAATGGAGAGATCGCGGCATCGTCCATCGTATGTGATCAACGGTGGCCTCAACCCGAAACAGTCAAACGCGGGGGAAAAAGATTGATGTACAACGGAATCGGAAGAACAAGTAGAGAACCATCGATCGCGGAAGATCGACGGTAGGGATCGACTCTTGACAGCATGAAGATTTAATGGGCGGGCGAGTTCGTTGGGGTGAGCGGAGAAGAGCGATGACCGTCGGATGGGAGGGCCCCGGTCCGACGGCGGGGATGAATCATTGCGGGGCCATAGGACAAGGTTTAACGCACGGGCAATAGACATGGCACGGCGGTTTTGGGGCGGGTGGAGAACACGTGTCGACGGTGTGTGGGATCGGCGGCGGCAGTATAAAACCGCTCCGGAAAAAAATCGTGCGGGCACAAAACCGGGTGGAAATGAAGCCTTGTTGGCGGCGTCCACCGGAGTGGGGGGTACCTCCCGCCAGATTGATCGGGTGGGACAGATCGACGGCGGAGTTTTAATGTGATTTTGTTTGGTGGAAAAATAAAATAAACCCAATTTTGCGTTTTAAGGTTTTCAATGTTTCGGGTGATAAATTATTTACCGGGGTTTAAGCGCACCGAGCGGTCTTGGCACACGGTTACTGGAGGACATTGTGGATGGAGAGAAAACGGGGGCTTAGCGAGCTCATTGTATAAAAAACGCATGTTTTTCTATAGTTTTCTTCATTTTACCAAAAGAGAAAAGGTTAGATAGGTCAAAAAGTGGGTTTTTAACCTTAAGGAAATGAGATTAATGGAGGAATAAAATATAAAGGGTTTTATGGGGGTTTTTATGGATGAAATGAGACTTGAAGAAACCGAAGGAAAGGTGGAAGAAGGGGAGAGGAAAAAGGAGGAGGATGCAGCAATATTCGATTAGGATTTTCATGGAACATCAGAGGCAGAGAGGAGGAAGGGTATGTAGAACCAATCAGTAGTTTAGAATCTTACCAACAGACTTCAAGTACCAACAATTCCTAGTCCTAAATTTGTTTCTTGAAGGCTGCCAAGAATATTTAGCCACCAGCTGATATAATTGAAAAATATAGGTGGCTAACAGTGGCTCCACTTGGGGAGGGTGCCTTCTTGAAGGCATCAAGAATTCAGACTTGATTTCTCTGGGATGCTGACTGGTGTCTGACCCAGCACTTGCTCTTGCTTCCTTCTGGAAAAAATAATGTCAGTCATGAAAGAGAGATGAATTTCATCAATACAGCTTCTACCTACCCCAATCCTACTGATCTAACATTTTTTCTTCATCAGAGTGCACTTGGATTGGCAAACTCTTAACACAACATTTTATTCTTTTGAAAGCAGGAAATCTAATCTACTTCTACTCCTTATTTCTCCCTGAACTCAGATTAAACAGTTGAGTTCAGATATTCCTCTACCTATTCTACTGTTTGTTGGGATTAAACAGTCCAACAAACTTTTATTCTCTAATTTCTACAACAGAAATTTAAAAATAGCTAAGTCAAGATTGAGCTGTTTGACTTGCTATGATCTATGGCATAAAAACAGGCTGCACATAGATTATTATTTTCAAAAGACGGAAAATCAAAACAGAAGGCTAAAGAACTGAAAGTTTCTTGTCATGGCCTTTACTTATTTTCATAGCTCGGTTCTTGCCTTTTCTTTTTGGTGAGCTATCTTTGCTTCTCTTCTGGTTCAAGTTTTGAGCGAATTAGAACCAGGTCTTTTCTCTTTGACTCAGAAATTGGAGTAGTTTTGAGTCAGTTCTTTGGAAACTTTGGTTCAGATTTTGAGTTTGTTTGAACCTTCATTTCTACCTTAATCTAACTACTGATAAGCCAAGATTAAACAATTTGGCAAATCAAATTTGCTACCCTATCAGCAGAAAATTGAAAGCTAATTAGTCAAGATTAAACATTTTGACCAATTAGAAGTGTGTTTCAAGGAGTGGCATTTAAGCTTGCACACTTTCAGATTCATTTCTCTTTTTTGGCATGGGGCCTTGCCTTTCTTGTTTTCATTCCTGCCCTCTTTTTATTTTTTCTTTGTTTTTGTATTTTCTAATTTTTTATAACTTTGAATACACATGATGGATGGAGTATTTACAGTGAAAAAGGTAAAAAGGCTTCAAAACATAGAATAGCTTAAGAAAGGTAATGTTTAAGCATCCTGCCATTGACAGGACCCCCAAACAATTCTGCTCCATTCGGCTCTTGTAAGAAAAATGCATTGTTTCCAGCAACTGAATGGATAGAGTAAGGGCCAAGCCATAGATTATCAAATTTACCATGCTTCCCCTTGTCCTCCCTCTTTGAGTCCCACTTTAAAACTTTGTCCCCAATTTTAAAATTGCTGGCCTTCGTTCTTTTGTCAAATATCTTCTTGATATTGTCTTGCTTCTGTAATTCTTTGTTGTACACTTCCTCTCTGGTTTGCTGAAGATGTATGGTCTTATTTATTCTTCTGATTATGTCATTTTCTTCAGTCTGCAACTCTTGAATTAACTTCATAACTGGTACACCAAGGCTGTTAGGAAAAAGTGCATCTGTACCATATACAAGCTGGAAGGGTGACATACCAATAGACTTCTTCAAAGTCAATCTGTCAGCCCAAAGTGCATGATTCAGCTTTATGTGCCAAGACTTCTTGTTGTCCTCCAATATTTTCTTTATTATGTTCACTAAGCTTTTGTTGGAAGACTCTGCAAGTCCATTACCTTGAGGGTAATAGGCTGTGGAGTGTCCCAATGTTATCTGGTATTTATGACAGAATTCCACCATTCTCTTTGATCCAAATGCTGCTGCATTATCTGTAATGATTTTGGTAGGACAGCCAAATCTGGAGAGGATGTTGGTTTCTATGAATTTTATGATAACTGAATCATTGGCCTGTCTACAAGGAATGGCTTCTATCCACTTAGTGAAATAGTCTGTGGCAGTAAGGATCCACCGGTGTTGGGCAGAGGATGGTGGGTGGATTTCTCCTATGAAGTCAAGTCCCCATTGTTGAAAAGGGGCTTCAACAGTAATTGGATGCAGAGGAAGGGGTAGTAATTTTCTCTTGCCCTCGAACAATTGGCATTTATGGCAAGTGGTTGTCATTTTGTGTACATCAGGAAAAAGAGTAGGCCAATAGAAACCAGCCCTCAAAATTTTGTTGGCTGTTGACTTCCAGTACAGATGGCCTCCACACTCTCCTTCATGGAATTCCTGCTTAATCCTTTCTGCATCCAACTCAGGCAAACATTTAAGCAATATACCACTAGCATTTTTCCAATAAAGACATTTTTCAATAATGCAATAGTTTACAGCTTTTAACTTTAGGAATCTTGCCTTTGTTTTGGATAAACCAGGAGGTGTGTTTAAATTAAGTAAAACATAAACAATATCAGTATACCAAGGAGAATTCGCAAAATAATCTTCAACAATGGGAGTTGAGAATTCTTCTTGGTCATCCAAAGCATTAATCATATTAATATCAAGAACTTCACAATTTGATTCAGCCATTAGCCTAGCTAGACCCTGTCCTTTGATAAGCTTAGTGGGTTTAATCTCTAAGTCATATTCAAGAATAACAGCAATCCACTTACCTCTCTTACCATCTGGATCCTGGGTTAGAATGTCTTTTACAACTGAATTTGGGACAAAGGCAATGATGTGTGAGTGAAGGATGTATACCCTGAAGTCTTTTAAATCTTTTACCAAAGCAAAAGCCTGTTTTTCCATAATGTTATACCTCAAAGGGGCATCCCTCAATGCTTTGCTAAAGAATGCAATGGGCTGCTCTTGTCCTTGTGGATTTTTCTGTAAAAGGACAGCAGCTATAGTATGTTCTGATGCAAATGAGAAGATATAAAAATCTTTTGAAAAATCAGGACTTATAAGAACCGGTGTTTTGGTTAACGCTTGTTTCACCAGCTCAAAGGATGTCTTTGCTTTCGAGGTCCATTTTACCCCTTGCTCCTTCTTCAACATGTTTGTGATATTCCTAAGGAGCTCAGCCAAGTTGGGGATGAACCTTCTCAAAAAGTTAATCTTTCCTATGAAAGACTGCAACTCTTTGATATTTCGAGGATGAGAGATTTGCAATATGGCTTCAATCCTCATGGGATCTATCTTTATGCCCTGCTCTGAAATGATATGCCCAAGAAGCTTACCTTCTTGGAGACCAAATAATGTTTTCTTAGGGTTCAAAGATATCCCAAACCTTCTGCACTTCTCGAAAACTTTCCTCAAATGTTCTAAGTGTTCTTCATCTATTTTTGAAAACACAGTTACATCATCAAGATAGATAATGATGAAGAAGCCCAATTCTTCCGAGAATGCTATGTCCATGGCTCTCTGAAAGGTTGCTCCAGCATTCATTAAACCAAAAGGAATTTTCACATACATGAAAGTGCCCCATGGTGTAGTAAAAGTTGTCTTTAATTGATCATCAGGGTGGACTAGGACTTGATTATACCCTGAATAGCCATCCAGCAAAGAAATTCTTTTAGACCCCACCACCCTTTGCAAAATATGATCCATCTTG
This sequence comes from Pinus albicaulis, assembly GCA_034641835.2. NCBI lineage: Eukaryota > Viridiplantae > Streptophyta > Pinopsida > Pinales > Pinaceae > Pinus > Pinus albicaulis. The sequence goes on from CM076579.1 coordinate 1,579,309,313, forward strand.
GGTAAAGGGTAGTTGTCCTTCAATGAAGCTTTGTTTAAATTCCTGAAGTCTATACAAAGTCTGATTTCTCCAGTCTTTTTCCTAACAGACACCAGATTAGATACCCACTCAGAATATCTAATAGGGACAATAATACCAGCATCGTGCATCTTTATGATTTCCCTCTTAACCAATGGCAATTGGACAGGGTTGATTCTACGCAGTTTTTGTTTGAATGGTTTCTGGTTTTCTTTAAGAGGGATTTTGTGCTGTATTACTTCAGTGTCATAGGATTTGAGATCTTCATAACTCCATGCAAAAACATCAGAAAACTCTTTGAACAGCTCTAAGTATTTGAGTTTAATGTGAGCTGGCAAGGTTTTAGACAGTTTGATCAATCTCGGTTTTTCCTCACTGCCTATATTACATTCCTCCACTTCAGTTTCCACAGGTTCCAGTTTCGGTTTGTTGGCCACATCATCAAAATCAAACAGTTCTTCTAGAGGGGCCAAACCCTTGGGCAGACTATCATTATTAGAATGCAGAGTTTCCATTTCTTCTGTTTCGGGTTTTGGGCTTAATTCTGCTTGGTGTGTGGATGTGATAGTCTGAAGGTTTATATCCACCAGCTGTGGAGACGGTTCTTCTTCACCAAGAAAATTCTCTTCACTGCAGTCTGTATCATATTCTGACTCTGAACTATGGGGTTCAAACTCATTTTTGAATTGCATGAAGTCTTCTATTTGTTTATCTCCATCAAATACCTGCCAATATTTCTTGTTATCTGGGATAGCTGGTCTGAATTTTATCCGAGAGGTGTCATCATACAGCATTGGGCAGGTTCTAGCAGCAAAGGCTAAATTGTGGGCTGCAATGTTTCTTTTTCTTGGGACAAAAGATAAGGTGTACTCCTCAAATGTTCTCAAAAGATCAATGACATCATTCCTGTAGGCCCTAAGTCTGGGGTGATTTGCATTGTACTCCCCATTGACTTGCCTAATGATTAATTCAGAATCCCCATATACATCAATTCTCTTGGCACCTAAATTTTTCAAAAGATGCAAGCCTAAGAGAAGGGATTCATATTCTGCTATGTTGTTGGAACACTGAAAGTTTAATTTGCATGAGATACATTCTGTATGATTGTTTTCAGTGTTAGTGATCCAGACACCTGCACCAGCATTTGTTTTGGTGCATGACCCGTCAAAATACATAGTCCAGAGAGGCAGATTTTCAGTTTGGTGAATGGACGTTGTATCATTTGATTCCTCAAGTTTCTCATCGGGTTGAGGACTGTCTTTCTGACTGTCAAGTTTTGAGCTCAAAGGATTGATAACTTGGAGTTCAAGGTCTGTGTTAAGTTTGCTAGGATCTTCAGACACAATAGACCGTTTCGGCATTTCAACGTTGTGTTCCCCCTCTTTTATTTCAACCATCGATTCTATTGAAACGATTTGTTCTGTGAGTGCTTCATCATTGAACATGATAAAAGAATCAAGGCTCGTGTTCATAGCATAGAGAGGGGAGTTTTGGGGCCGATCCTGACTTGTTACTGTGTACTGCATGTGAGATTCCCTATAAAGTTTCCTAGTCTGATTGAAAACAGGGATAGTTGCATAGGTCATGTCCATTTGCATGGTCCCCTATAACTTAGCCCCCCATGATCGTGACAAAAGCATTCCATACTTTGGGGGGACATCAGCCACAACAACATCCATGACTAAACATTTAGCCGGAATTTGGGCTAGATTAACACAGAGATCTTTAATCAATCCTAGACACTTAACTCTGCTTGAGTCAAAAGAGTACAGGTCTTTGTAAGGTCTGGTAATTTCAAGACCCAGGCCTTCCATTACAGCTTTTGGCATTAAATTATGGGAAGCACCTGAATCATGCATAGCATTATGCATAATTTTGTCATGAATGTTTAGGCTTACATAAAAGGGAGGGACAGGACCTTCTTGGAACTTTCCTTCAATCTTTGGACCAAAAATAAGCTCTGGTTGGTCATCACTAAGATTGAGAGTATCTTCGTTATCTTCTAAGTTTAAAGCCTTCAAAATTTTGGATCTATATACATGCTGGGCAGCTAACTCAGTCAAAGGAACAGAGATTTTGATCTTTGAGATTTCCTGTTCTAGGCTAAAAAGGTTTTGATTCTTTAAAGCATTGACTTCAGCCCTGTTTACTGCCACTTTATCAACAATAACAGCTTGTTGATTTGGTTTATCTACAATTGGAACAGTGGTTCTACCAGGAGTACTAACTGAGGTGCTAGTACTACTATTGTTGGTATTCTGTTTTTCGATGTTTTGAGTGTCTTTCTTTTTACCATTACCAGAATCGACAGCCACCACTTTGTCCTTTTGTTTGATTGTTTTAGACTTGGTTGCAGTGTTGTTTTGAGAAGGTTTGTCAGAGGTTTTATTGTTGGGGGTTTGTTGATTAGATCTACTTCTGAGTTCATATTCCCTTAAAGGCTCTATGACATCGTTCACCATGTTTTGATAGCTATTCTCATTATCATTTCTTCTGTCATCATAAGGCGTATATAGACCTTGTTTTTCATCATAATGAACCTCAAAGTCATCATTATCTACCCCAAATAAGTTTATATCATCTTCCTCTGTTATTTGATCTGTTTGTTCAACCTCACTTAAAAAGTTCTGATGAAAGGGAGGAATGACCTGCTGATCATCTTCCCTGGGTCTGTTTGGAGGCTGATTTCGTCTAAGATTCTGATTCTGGTTCTGGTTTCTGTTTTGAGGAGCGTTTTGATTTAGACTTGCTTGTGCTCTCTCTAGAATGCTCATTTTCTTCATCATTTCTTCCATCATTCTTTCCATCTTCGAGCTCGAAGTAGAAGGGGTGGATTCCTCTCTAAAAGACACTCTCTTTTCAGCTTTCATCCTTGCTCTCTTCTCCATGAGGTTTACCTCCACAGAAAGAGCACCTCTTTGCATATCTTCAAGGGTTGCAAAGACTCTTTCTCTTAGTGAATAAGTCATGTCTGGGTCAAACCCTTCAGGGAATTTGTTTAAGGCTGATCCCTGAGGAGGTTTCAGTTCAGGGGAAAGTGCATTATACACACTGTTAAATCTGGTACAATAAGCTTGTACACTTTCCCCAGGGTTCCTATGGAGGTTGTTGTAGTCGGCAAGGATTTGGAGAGGGTTTTTCCTTACTTCCCATTTGTTTAAGAATGTTTGATGGAAGGCTTGGAGATCGTTAATACTGTGGGGGGTTAAACCTTTAAACCATTTTCTCACTTCTCCCCCCAAACTTTGAGCAAACAATCTGATTTTGACAGATTCATTATCAATTTCATTTCTGTCAAAGTAGTCATTCATCTTGTCCACATGTTGAGATGTTGTTATGGTATTGTTAGCATCATATAATGGAATTTTGGACTGATAGTCCTGTGGAAGATTGACTAATAGTACAGGAAGGACTAAGGGAGCATACCATGCTGCCATGATATGTGGTGGGGGAGTATTTACAAGAGGAGGTGTGGGTTGAGGTGGAGTGGTTTGAACAGTGGATGAAAAATGAACAGAAGTGGATGGAACAACAGTAGATGTCTGAGCTGATCTCGGATGAGAGACACCTAGATTATGTAAGAAATGTAAATCAGGAGGCGTTGATTCTCTATTCCCAAGAGTCTCACTGGTTTCGGGAGATGAAAGTGTAGGCTCAGAATCTAACTGATCTAAATCACCAAATGACCTAGTTCTGAATGGGTTTAATAAGTCAATTTGTGATTTATGAAGAGCTGAAAGGTTTTCAGGGACTGAATTAGCTCTTAAGAGTGGTTTGAAAATAGTCGAAGATTGTATCCTAGGAAACTTCCTAAGAATTATTTCTGGGTTATCAACTATTTCAGGAGGATCTGGGTCAGGATGGGCTCTAGTGTGAATCTTTTTAGGAGCCACAATTTTTATATGTTTAGACCCAACTAAACAGGAAAGGATCAACCAGATATGACAATCTTTAGATGGTTAACCAACCTGTTTTCTCAATTCAAATCCTGCAATCTTCTAAATGAGTTTGAATGATTTTATAATGATAAGGGTCTTTCCCAGTGGAGTCTTAAGGTCTGTTCAGGTTTGGTGGAGTCGCCAGGTGGAAGATTCAGAATGTTTTCAAAGGAGTACACTGTCCACCATAGTGTTTGTGAAACATCCCTTCTCAAGGATATCTCAAAACACAACAAACTCTAACCAGAGGTTGACTGGGAGGGCATTCACCAGATATGTCACCCCCCGAAGAGGATGAGATCCAGAGGCTACCTGGCCCTTTCCAGACTCTGTCTAAGAGTATAAGGTAAAACACATCAAAGACGTAGACAAGATATCAAAACTGATGTTTTACTACCAATCTGAAATGTTTTTGGTATTTTCTGAATTGTTTATATTGTGGTTTAAAAGAATGTCCTAACTTTGCCTCAAAACTTAGCTACGGTTGTGAAACAAAGACAGTCTATCCTTATGACTAAGCTAGCTGATTTTCCAAGGTTAGATAAAAACTTAAAAGAATCCTAGGATTGACCTAGTTTGTCACTGATTCAAATTATCTTCATCCTAATTACCATTTTCTTAGTAGTGCTTGAAAAGGCTGCTTTTTACTCTCAAGATGTTATATGAGGATTCTGGGTAAGGAATTCCCCAGCGGAGTCGCCAGGAATGTTAGGTCTCTGTAACAAGCAAGATTGGAAAAGTCCGATCACAGAGTTAACATCATTTCAACCAACTTTGGGATTCTAGGATCTAGCCCTCCTGAATCCGGAGAGGGATCTCTCCAATATGTACAAAGATGGATATTGTCTTTGAAGTTTAGGGGGATGATATTAGGCTAGTTATGAAGACCAAGGGTTTTGTTTGGTTTTCTCAGATGGTTGAACATAGTTGCTGTCTGAGACGGAAAGATCTATATGCAAATAGGTTCAAAGGTGAGAAGTTGCAAGTGAACAAAATAAACTTTGATTCTAAAGAAAGATGATGGAAAGTTTTCAATCCATTGGGCTATGGAGTCATAAGAGAATTTAATTGAAACAACTAGGTTCAAGAGTAATCTATGGGGCAAGTCATCTAGGCCTAAGGATCTCTTTGAAGTTTGATTTATGGAATGGGGTGATACAAAAAGAAAGGGAATTCAACAGATGCAGAACAAAGAGCAGCCCAGGATCTGGTAAGTACTTTGAAACTAGCCAGCCTTTGACCAGGCACTTAAGGAAAACATAGAAGCAAACTAGGATCTGGTAAGTACTTTGAAACTAGCCAGCCTTTGATACACTTCTAATAGAACACAAATTAAAAACAAAGGGAAACTTGAAGGCAACCTTTGGAGCAGAGACTAGCGGGCAGGGCTCACCTTTCTCCTCATCTTAGTTCTTCTTTACTTAGTTGCTTCCAAGACAATCACCAAGATAACACAGAATGGCCCAAGATCTGATAAGTACTTTGAAACTAGTCAGCTTTTGACACATTCTAAGGGAAACAGACAAATAGTTGAGCAAACAAGAAAGGGACTCGGGGCTAACCTTTGATTTCCTCAATTCATTCCTTACACAACATATATGAAAGTAACATTTAAAAACAACATTCAGCAGTGACGAAAATATGAGGGAACGCCAGCATCTCTGTGCTTAGACTGAATTAAATCATTTCTAAATAACACAATAAGAAGAAAACATTGGGATAAAGATTTTTCAGCCAGAGAAGGTCACTGGTGTACAGCAAACTCTAACACTGTTTAAACTGTTCTTTATAGTAGAAGATGAAACAAATTGAAAACATAAATAAAATGACAAGTTACAGTGAGAATAACATCACCATCGGCATAGACCAGGATCCCATAAATCAACTTGTATTGATTGCTTCAAACCGGTTACAATCTTCAAATCCAGTGTTTTAATCCATCTATTTTCACAATCTAACCTATCTGTTACAAGCAGAGCTCCAAGAGCCCATGAAACCACTATTTATAGTCAAGAGTTTTCCACTCAGAAATAGCTACAGCGCTTCAGCAATTATATTGACAACCAACTAATCCAACCCCTCACTCATCTTCTTCTGGAGTATTTATAGAAGGATGAGGAGGTGAGATCTGATAAAAAGATCTCAAATACAATCAATGCAGAATTAATGTCTTCCTGACCCCGTGAGGTTCGATGAAGAAATTCTACAGGTGTTACATTGCATTAATGTGTTTATACTTAAGAAGTAAGCTCGAAGAGAGCTTTTGTTGACCTTTGAGGCTCCACATACTATTAGGGCTATTCTGCAAATATTCTGGAATAACATCTGGCGCAGAAATAACTTCTTGGTTGTTCCGATGCATAGTATCTGATCTTGTTCAATAAATTCGGCCTCTGACTGATCGTTCTGAGGCAATAGGTGGCACTGTGGTGGTTGAGGAATCAATTCGCCTCAAAGTATGGCGGTGGAGGCGATCTGTCTGACGAACACTTTTAGGTTTTTCTTTAATCCGTGTTCTGAGATGGGGATTAGGCTTTTGATAACTGTCTCAGCCGTAATCCCCGTCAATTTACCCATAGAACTACTACTCTGGTTCACTCTTTCTTCAATCCGATACTCTTTCTCTGCGCTGATATTGACGGCATTCTTCGAGCTTTACAGGGACGTGCGGCAACCAAATCTCATGAAACTTTGTAGATATCATTGTTCTTCTCCGTAGGATCGATTCCCTGGACAAATCGGAAGGATTGGAGTCGTCACCCTCATCCTTTAGATTTCATAGAATACGAAGAAAAACCTTAAAAACCTGCAAAATACAAGAAAAATGAGGAAATCCTGCGTTATATGGATAGACTGCATCGGAAGTCGTGCGGGAAAATGGAGAGATCGGAACCGTTGATCGTATCGCGATCAACTGTATCAACTGGCTGAGCAATTTTTATACCAACTAGAAAAGCAGACCGGGATAACTGAACTAAGAACAAATGAGAGCCGTCGATCCGCGGAGATCGACGGTAGGGATCGACTCTTGAACGCGCCAGGGAATATTTAACGGGCGGGCGAGTCCGTTAAAGGGTGAGCGGAAAAGGCGATCAGGGACCGTCGGATGGGGGGGCCCAGATCCGACGGCGGGGATGAATCCCGCTGCGGGGCCATAGGACAAGGTTTAACGCACGGGCAATAGACATGGCACGGCGGTTTTTGGGGTGAGGTGGAGAACACGTGTCAACAAGTGTGTGGGATCGCTGGCCGACGGTATAAAACCGCTCCCGGACGAAAGGTGGTGCGGGCACAAAACCGGTGGAAATGGAAAACAGCGCGGCGAAGGGGGGGGTCCACCAGGTGAGGGGTACACTCCGCACCGTTGATCCGTGGGACAGATCGATGGCGGAGTTTTAATATGATTTTCTTTGGTGGAAAAATAAAATAAACCCAATTTTGCGTTTTACAAAGGTTTTCAATGTTTTCGGGTGATAAATTATTTCTGAGGGTTTAAGCGCCTGGCGGTCTTAGCACACGGTTCTGGCGGGGGGACATATGGATGGAGAGAAAGCAGGGGCTTAGCCTGAGGGGCTAAAGCCTAACGCATAAAAAACGCATGTTTTTCTATGGTTTTTAACTGTTTTTTGCAAAAGGAGAAAGGTTCCGATAGGTCAAAAAGTGGGTTTTTAACCTTAGGAAATGAGATTAATGGAGGAATAAGGAATATAAAAGGGTTTTATGGGGTTTTTATGGATGAAAGGAGAGTTGAAGAAACGAAGGAAAGGTGGAAGAAGGGGAGAGGAAAAAGGAGGAGGATGCAGCAATATTCGATTAGGATTTTCATGGAACATCAGAGGCAGAGAGGAGGAAGGGTATGTAGAACCAATCAGTAGTTTGTGATCTTGCCAACAGTCTTCAAGCACCAACAAGTTTCAGGATTAAATTTGTTTCTTGAAGGCTGCAAAGAATATTTAGCCACTAACTGATATAATTTGAAAAATATAGGTGGCTAACAATCCCCAACCTGAAAATCATTTTCCTTGGTCCTTCTGTCAAAAATATTTTTCATCTTATCTTGCGCTAACTGAGTCCTTTGGTAAAATTCTTCTCTTGTTTGTTGTAAATGGATATTCTGATTTATCCTCCTTTTCATGTCATTTTATTCTATTTGAACTTCTTGTAATATCTTCATCACTGGAACCCCTAAATATGCCGGGAAAATGGCATCCATGCCATACACTAGTTGATAGGGAGACATACCGATTGATTTTTTGGTGGTTAGTCTATCAGCCCATAGGGCGTGTATTAGTTTTCCATGACATGCTTTTTGATTTTGTTCAAGAAGCTTCTTAATGATATTGACTAGGCTCTTGTTAGAAGATTCGACCAAACCATTACCTTGGGGGTAATAAGCCATGGAATGTCCTAATGTAATATGATATTTGTAACAAAAGTCAACCATTGTTTTGGAGGAAAAGGCAACAACGTTATCAGTGATAATTTTCCTAGGACAACCGAATCTAGATAAAATGTTGGTTTCTAGGAACTTAATGATGATTGGATCAGTAGCATTCCTGGAGGGGATGGCTTCTATCCATTTGGTAAAGTAATCAGTGGCTGTAAGGATCCATTTGTGTTGAGTAGACGAAGAAGGGTGAATCTCCCTAATAAAATCTAAACCCCATTGATGGAAAGGACCTTCAACTATGATGGGATGTAAGGGAAAAGGTAAAAGTTTTTTCTTGCCATCAAAAATTTGGCATTTATGGCATGTCATAACAAGTTTGTGAGTGTCAGGAAATAAGGTAGGCCAATAATAACCGGCTCTAAGGATTTTTTTGGCTGTGGTTTTCCAGTAGAGATGACCTCCGCATTCTCCTTCGTGCATTTCGTGCATAATTTTTTTCTGCATCATCTTCAAGCAAACATTTAAGCAGCATACCAGTGTGATTTTTCCAATACAGAATTCCATCTAGAATACAAAACTTTAAATATTCTTGTTTGAGGAATCTTGCTTTTGTCTTTGATAATGTTGGAGGAGCATTAAGATAAAATAACATGTAAAGAATATCAGCATACCAAGGTGAATTTAAAAAACATTTCTTCAACATGAGGGGTTGCGCATTCTTCCTGTTCTTCTAAGGTGTCAACAAAATTTATATCTAATGCTTGGAGGTTTGTTTCAGCCATTAGTCTTGCGAGTCCTTGTCCCTTAACAAGTTTGGTGGGTCGGATTTCTAAGTCATATTCTAAGATGATAGTGATCCATTTTCCCCTTTTACCATCGGGACCTTGATTTAATATATCTTTGACGACGATATGGGGAACGAAAGAAATGATATGAGAATGCAAGGTATAAACTCGGAAATCTTTCAGTGATTTTACCAATGCGAATGCCTATTTTTCCATGATATTATATTTTAAGGGAGCATCTCTTAGGGCTTTGCTAAAAAAATCTATGGGTTGTTCTTGCCCTGCTGCGTTCTTTTGTAACAATACTGCAGCTATCGTGTGTTCAGATGCAAATGAGAAAATGTAAAAATCTTTGGTGAAATCAAGACTTATTAGAACTAGTGTTTCAGTGAGTGTTTTTTTGACCATTTCGAAAGATTGTTTGGCTTCTAGAGTCCATTTAACTCCAACCTCATTTTTTAACATGTTTGTGATGTTTCTCAAGAGTTCGGCAAGATTGGGGAGGACTATTCTTAAGAAATTAATTTTTCCGATAAAAGATTGCAATTCCTTAATGTTTCTGGGGTGACTGATTTGCAGTATGCCTTCGATCCTTTTGGGATCTATTTTTATTCCATCTTCAGAAATGATATGGCCTAAGAGTTTTCCTTCTTCGAGACTGAAAAGTGTTTTCTTGGGGTTTAGATACAGACCATATTTTCTACATTTTTCAAAAACCTTTCTGAGGTAAACCAAATGCTCTTCATCTGATTTAGAATATACTGTGATGTCGTCAAGATATATGACTATGAAATAACCTATGTCTTCTAAGAAAGCTATGTCCATGGCTCTTTGAAATGTGGTGCCGTCATTCATTAATCCAAAAGGAATTTTAAGATACATGAAAGTGCTCCAAGGCGTGGTGAAAGCAGTTTTGTGTTGATCACTAGGAAAAACCAGCACTTGGTTGTATCTGGAAAAACCATCAAGTAATGAGATTCTTTTAGCACCCACCACTTTTTGAAGTATGTGGTCCATTTTAGGCAAAGCATAGTTGTCCTTTAAAGAGGCTCTATTCAGATTTTGGAAATCAATAAAAAGTCTAATCTCACCGGTACGTTTCCTGACTGATACTAGATTTGAAACCCACTCAGAGTATCTAAGGGAAACTATTATTCCGGCATCATACATATTTTTTATTTCCTTTTCAACTAAAGGCAGTAAGACTTGATTTATTCTTCTCAACTTTTGTTTGAAAGGTTTCTGATTTTCTTTGAGGGGGATCTTGTGTTGAATGATGCTTGTGTCGTATGATTTCAAATCTTGGTATCCCCATGCGAACACATCTTTAAACTCTTTGAACAACTTAATGTATTTCTGTTTTATGTGAGGAGGGAGATTTTTGGAAAGCTTGATCATTTTTGGTTTTCTGGCCACGTCATTAAAGTCAAACAATTCCTCTAAGGGTGCAAGCCCTCTGGGTATGGTGTCATTTTCATAGTGTAAGACTTCAATCTCTCTTCGGTCTAGGTCCTCACATGTTTCGTCTTCGTATGGATGATTAATCAAGTTTATATATGTTAGAGAAGGTAAATCTGGCTCCTGGTCTTCATTTTTGTTAACACTTCTTTCTTCATGTTCTAAGTTTGTTTTAGCCATTTCAAACTCATTTCTAGATTGCAAAAAATCATCAACTTGTTCATCGTCTTTGAATATTTTCCAATGGTCAATGTTGTCTAGCACTGTAGGACGGTGTTTGACTTGGATACTGTATTGTTCGTTTAAACATGGTATTTGGCAATTTCTTGCGGCAAAGGCGAGCTCATTCACTAGGTTATTTTGAGTCCTAGGAATATAAGTGAGTTCATATCTTTCGAAGGTTTTAAGGAGGTCTAATGCTGCATTCCTGTATTCTCTCAGTCTTGAGTTTTTTGCCGAATATTCACCTTGGATTTGTCTAACTACATGTTCTAGATCTCCTTGGGCTGATATTTTCTTAGCGCCTAAGTCTTTAAGTAAGTGCAGACCAAGGAGAAAGGCCTCATATTCCGCAATGCTATCGGTACATTAGAATTCTAATATGAAAGAATGACCTTCATTAGTATTGTGTATCCAGATGGCAGCCCTCGAACCAGTTTTTCCACAGGAACCGTCAAAGCTTATACTCCAAAGAGTTTCCTTTCCATGAGTGTTACTAAGCTATTTTTCAGGTTTCTTAAAGCTTTGATCATCAGTTTCTTTATCTGGGGATGAGTAATGTTGTTCTGATGGTTTGAAATCTTCTTCATTTCCTTTTATCTACTCATTTATATCACTTTCATTGTACAAGATAAAAGAATCTAAATTGGAATGAATGGAATAAACTGGAGTATTGTTTGGCCTATCTAGGTTGCTTACCATATATTTCATGTGAGTTTCTCGGTACAAACTCCTTGTTTGCTTAAAGACCAGGATGGTAGCAAATGACATGTCCATTTGGATGCTACCTTGTATTTTGGCGGCCCATGATCTTGATAATAACATTCCATATTTAGGAGGAATATTAGCCACCACTACGTCCATGACTAGGCTTTTAGCTGGTATTTGTGTTAGAGTGAAACACAGGTTATTTATTAGGCCTAAGCATTTGACCCTACTCGAATCGAATGAGTACACATCTTTGTAAGGTTTAGTTACCTCTAGGCCCAAACTCTCCATGACTACTTTAGGCATGAGTTTATGTGAAGCACCGGAATCTAACATGGTGTTATGTAAGATCTTGTCCTGGATGTTCAAACTTACGTAGAATGGGGAAACAGTTCCTTCTCGGTATTCTCCTTCTATTTTGGGACCAAAAAAAAGCTTGGGTTTTTCGTCTGTCATATTTAAAGTATCTGCATCATTTTCTATGTTTAAAAATTTTAAAATTTGAGATTTGTACCTATCTATAGTTACTATCTCAGTGAGGGGTATGGTTACCTTGATCTTGGCTTCGAAACTAAAAGGTGCTTGGGTTTTGCGCAGATTCATCTCAGTTCGATCAGTCATAAATTCTTCTATGTTCTTGATTTACTAATTTTGATTCGGGGTTTCGTTTGTTAGGTATGTGTTATATTCTTTCCACGACTAAGCACGCTCAGGGGGGTGATAGCCCCCCATTTGCATTGGGCGCAATGGGGGGGTCACAGGGGGGGGCAGTAGCCCCCCCTATCGGGGTCTGGGGTAGCGCCCTGGTGAAACTTTTTGGTCCTTAATTTCTAGTGGGTGGTCCGCATCCATGGTTTTGTGCATGGTTTTGCACATGGTTTTGGGGTATGATGGTTTTCGGCCCTTGGTATTTTGTAGATCCGGTCAAGGGAACTAGGGTTATGATCTAATCCAGGGTTAATGGATTAGGGTTCATGTATGCTTTGGAATGTATATATATTTGTTGTAACACTAAAAGGAATATAATTAAAAATCAAGATAGTTGTCCCGATTTGGGATCCAGGGGAAAATATCTGTGTTTATCTGTTTTATGTTTTATGCTCTTGCTATTGTTTATTTTCTATTATAAGATTCGTGTGTAGATAGTTTCTGTTCAGGGTTAAAACCTATATCGTTCAATATAGTTGTTTCAGGAATCTTAGTAGAGGTACTAGGACAGTTGGGATCAAGGCTTGCCTGGCTAGTTTTGTCCTTGTTTTGGTCAGTTCTCTTAGCCAAGATTTTGTTACTATCTGTTGTTCTTTTAAGAATGCTATCGGGGGTTTTTGTAATAGGAGTGTCTGAGTTACCTCGCTTAGAGTTGTCTTGGTTTTTATTACTCCTAAGGTCATATTGCCTATGAGCTTATATTATGGCGTTTTGTAATCCTATTTTAGGATCTTCATGGTCCTCATAATTTGTTTCATTTTAGTTTGAGGAGAAGAAAAATTGTTCTTCTTCTGTGAGGAAAACTTCACCCTCACTATCAGAACCTATCAAGTTTAAGTGATTTTCATCAAGTGGTTCTGTATCTCTTTCTACCTCATCAACATAGTTTTCATCGAGAGGTGGCCTGACCTATTGGTCATTTTCCCTTGGTTTGTTTTGAGGCAGGTCTCTTCTAAAGTTTTGGTTCCGGTTTCTATTTTGAGGATTTGGGTGGTTGTCCCTAAAAGGTGATTTTTTCATTTAGATTTATTCTTTCCCACATTCTTTCCATGATTCTAACCAAGTTGTCTATTCTGGGATCTGAGGAGGAGGTAGAAGGCATGGCTTCATCTCAGTATGTGACTTTCTTTTCTGATCTCATCCTAGCTCTCTTCTTAGCTAGGTTGGCTTCGGTACTAACAACTACTTTTTGTGTTTCTTCTAAAGTTGTGGGGTCTTTTTCTCTTAGTTTGAATGTCATATTTGGATGGGGCTTTTCCTGATTTCCCACATGTTTATGAAAGTTTGGTAAAGTGATAGGAGATCATGTATACTATTAGGTGCCAAGTTTTTAAACCATTTCTTGGGTTCTCCGCCTAGGCTTTGGGAAAACATTCTCATTCTTATGGTCTTATCTTCTATTTCCATGTATTCAAAAGCATCATTGATTCTATCTACATGCTGTTGAGAAGTAGTAGCCTCAGTTCCGGTGAAGTGTGGGATTCGGGATTGGTAATCATTCTGCAAAGGTACCAAAGACAGTGGTAACACTAAGGGTGCATACCAAGTTGCCATGATGGGAGCTGATGGTGGATTTACAGTATGAGGATTTGTAGTATGGGAAGAGGTGATATTCACAGTGGTGGTATGAATGGGTGTGGCAGAGGTACTTGGACTTGTGTACTGATTCTGATCAGATTTGGGGTGATAAGAGCCGAAGTGGTGGAGAATCTGAAAATAAGGAGGTGTAGTGGATGAGGCTTCTCTGCTAGGACTCTGTTTCAAATCTAAGGGCTCAAGATCGTCAAGGTTGATTCTACTTACAAATTTCTTATAAAAAGCGATTTTGCTAAACTCAAGTCAAACTGGGAATCTGGCAAGGATGTAAGATGTTCAGGTACAAAGCTTGCTTTGTGGATGTTTCTATTGGTAGCTAAGTTACCAGTTTCAGAAGTTTGCCACAAAATATTTTCTAGGTCATCAACTATGATAGGGGGATTCGGGTCTGGCTGAGATCTCGTATTAATTCTTCGTGAAGCCAGATTTCAAATTTAAAGCTTAGAGAGGGTGATAGTTGTGATTATTTTTTGGATGGTTTTCCTCTCTAGGGGTTTTGGTAATGTGATTAAGGTAAAAACAAAATGAAGTCTAGTGGAGTCACCAGGTGGATTTTCTTGAGATTTATGGTCCACCACCAATATTGAAAAAGACGTTTTTTAGGAAAATTCTTTCCTAGAAAACTTTTATGTGAAAACTTGCAAGAATGACTTAAAACTTAGTTCAACAGTTTGCTAGATTGTCGAGAAAGCTATAGTTCTATTTGCAATTTATTCTATTGATTTCCTATGTTTAGATGAAGATTTCTGAATTCCTAACTTGTACTTAGTTTGTCACTGATATAAGAGGCTGCATGATAAAATTTGTGTTTTTTGGAAAGGAAAGTCAATAGGATAGTATGATTTATGAAATTTTTTGTTTTTTTGTGGAGTATTAGGCCTACTGGAGGCTAGTGGAGTCGCCAGGTGGATTTTTTGTTGTTTTTAGAGATATGTATTTATGGTCCACCACCAATAACTGAGAAAAATCAAATCTAGGGATGTTTTTTGGGGGGTTTTCTAAGTTTTTATATGCAACCTAGTTTGTGAGAGTGTTCTAAACCTGATTCATCACTTAGCTAAGGTGGTGAAGCAAAAAGAATTTATTCTAAATGACTTTATAGGCTGTTTGTCTAATTTTAATTTTGAAGGACTAATGAGTTTACAAGAGTTTGCTAGACTTTTATGTACTTAGTAGGTCCCACTGTGATCGCCATTATGTTAGCGAGCGGTGGGATAAATCGACAAGATAGTATTTTTAAGGGATGCTGAAATGTTTAGGGAAGTCTAAGTTTTTTTATCACTCAGAATCCTACCGTGATCGCGATTATGTTAGTGTGGCGATGAGGTCACTGGTTCACTAGATATTCTTGAAGACAAGGGATTTCTGTAGTCCTAAGGTGTACTTAGATTTTCACTAACTCAGAAAAGTGCCACCGTGATCGCCATTATGTTAGTGAGCGGTGGGATAAATAGACAAGATAGTCTTTTTAAGGGATGCTGAAGTGTTTAGGGAAGTCTAAGTTTGTTTATTACTCAGAGTCCCACCATGATCACCATTATGTTAGGGTCCCGTGATTTGGCAGATTGGCAAGCCAAATGACAGGGTAACATCAAACCAACTTTGGAGCCCTAGGACCTAGCATTCCTGGACTCGGAGAGGGTTCTCTCTATTGTGAAAAGGATGTAAACTTGTTTGCTTCTATATATTAGATTTTAGGCTTGTTGTTAAGTATGTTTTGGTTTGTTTTAGGATTTTTTGAGGGGGAACTGACCAAAGGATAAATAGATCAAAATTTCTTCAGATCAACTGGGCTAAGGGGTCGAAAAGGTCGAGACTGTCTCAAATGGTGGACAAGGTATTACTACAGGGCCGATTTGGTCGAGATAAATGGATTCTTTGGATGTAAGTGAAATCAGATGGACACTAATTTTGTGAGATACAAAGAGTTTTTAAGCATAAATAT